>SNQJ01S0055150.1:22176-34401 GCA_010110895.2 Picea sitchensis
TTTTTATATGTTGGACACACCAACCACACTGAGAAGGGGTGCGGGTTAATCACTGTAGGGCTATTTTTACACTTCTTTCAAAACTTTAGTTAGCAATTGCTTCAAATATATTATTCATTTGTACTTAGCTACTTCCATGTATCAAAAACATTCATGAATAATAAATAACATTAATCCATCACCATAATGAACACAAGGAACACTAGATATATGTGTAAGCCTTTTGTATTATGTGTTACAAGAGACTACAATATCATGGTTTTATCAACATCAACTAAAAAGAGTACCAACTCCAAATACAAGACTCAACTTGCAGATCTCAACACCAATCGATATGTGAGGAATCCAACCCTCAAGTACAAGACCCATATTGTAAACAAAAATGAATCTTCCAACAGGTATGTGACCTGTTTATTCTATAGCCCACATTTGTACGTGGCCTGCCTATATTGCAGCATGCGTATGTAGAATTCTTCTTTCTATCAACTTGCATACACCATCAGAAAACTAGGAAATCCATTTTTTTACACTTTTGAAACTTTCTTACCTCTATCACATCCACCAGTAACCTATCACTACATATAACCAGTCACTACAACCAAATTGTTCCATACATACATCATCATACAAATCCTCAACCAAGTACAAGCAGCTCAAGGGTATGAGCTATAGAAATCATATCAGAACGATACCATACATGAGAGTGTTTCTCACTCAAACATATACCATAACCAAATCACAAAATAACCATACCAAGAGACCTATGCATGTACCTCATGCATGCATCATCATATAACATATATATCCCTAAATCATATCAGCGCTATACCAAACATGAGAGTGTTTCTCACTCAATCAACCAACCAACATATACCATATCCATATCTCACAACAACCATATAAAGAATGTTTCAAGCATTCGCCATAACATGAGTAAATCTAAGCATCAAGACAACATATAACCATACCATAACTTTTGTAACAGATCTGAACTTGCATAACGATATCTTTGGAACTTGCTTCAGACTTCGAGAACCTGGTACTAGCATCTACTCAAGCGTTTATTTTACTTTTCAAATATATGTTCCCTAACCTTCTTCATATTGCATATGTACGTTCCCTATCCCACTGTATCCTACATATGTATCTTCCCAAGCCCACTGTAGCCCATGTACAACTTTAGAAAACTAGGTTTTTCTGAACCTATGAAACTTTCACCATCAAACTTCCTTGCTTCCTCAGACTTACATAACTTTTGATGCATCCATGACTACCTACAATGAACCCTTCACCGAAAAAATATTGTCAATATGATCACAAGATTAATCTTGATAAGAGACCCTTTCTCTCTTATTTATACTTCTTGAAGTACCTTCCTCTAGGGATTATCATCTAACAAACTTCCTTCTTTTGGGGCTAACCCATTTCTAACCACTTTGTCCATATAAAACCACTTTTCCACAAATAGTAAACTCTCCACTTCTAGCTGCAACTAATTTATTTTTAATTGTTTTCTTTTTGCAACCACTTAACCCATGACTAACTGCTTTGACTGGTCAACTTATTCTAGGAGATTCTAGAATAATTTAACTTCTTTGACCTTCTAGGGATTCTAGAAAACATATGAGGGTTCTCCAACTTCTTAAGGCCATATCTTCCTAACCGTGAGGAACTGTGTGATGTACAACATATCACCAGAAACAACACAACATCTACTATCTGTTAGCACTAAAAGGCACACTTTTACTTCTAAAGTGTAATCTCAAAATACATCAGTCTGTTTAAAATAGTTTTTTCTTTTAATAATAAGATGGCGAATGGATAAATAAACTCAATAAAATCGTGTCAATCACAGTAAGTTTCAGATAAGATGCACCAACAAATGAGGTTTTGAATAACTTGGATCAGGGTTTAAGGAATAAGATGAATAGAGGAAAGACTTTAGTAAGAAAGGTGAAATATATCTACCATTTACATCAGGTAATACTAATAGATACATGAGGAAAACATTTTAAAACAAGAACTTCTTAAATCAAAAGGAAAACTTTGATGAAATCATGAACAATGTCACAACAAATCCTTCACTGTAATGCAGACACAATAGATCAATTGAAACCTTCAACAGATGAAAATCAAAGGAAGACATAAATAAGATGATAAAGAGAAAAGACGGATTTCCATTTGTAAAAAAGTCTCAAGTCTGGTACATAAAATCAGAGTTGTCTCTGTTACATTTACAATCTCAATATATGAGTCCCATACTAATCCTTCAAAAACCCTCTAACTGAGCTACAATGTTTCTTTTATAGTCTAGATTGTCAGTGACAACTGTACAATTCAAATAACTTCCCTATACTAGGATCCTTGTGCCCTCAAAGAAGCATGGAAATAGGTGGATAACAAAAAATAACTAAAATGCTAAAAACTAGGCTAATGTTGGCAACACCTTTAACATTTTTTTATTGTTGATGAATTGTCCCTTTGAGCATATTATTCGTTTGGAAGGTGGCTTCCCAGATTAAAAATGACCCTCAGACAAGTGTCATGCATTCATATGACCATATGGCAGTTGTTTATTACTTCAATATATCTAGAACAAGAGTTCGTAGGGCCAGCTTGTATCAACCAATTTGCAGCGCCAGACGCTGCGAACTTTCCTGTAGATGCTCATTTCATTTGAAAACATCTCAAAACATTCCAAAAAACATTCACAGTTCCACCAACTGCTATAATAACGTATGATCATAATATATGACTAAGAAGATAACACATCCTTAGCTGAACATGAGTTATCAAACATGACCATCCTCAAAATAGCAAAATACAAAAACAAGAAACTGTCAAAATTGATATGAGTTAAGCTGTTCATATTCTTCATTTTTTGACTTTGAAGCTCCTCCTGGTGGCATATTTAGGTAACATATCCATATTCTTCTTGGCAAAATCCTCTTTGAAATGTTGTAGCTCCATCTTTAGCCTTATGATATGAGATTGGTAGGCTATGTTCTGTCTGTATAAATTTTTGATCTGCGTGTTGAGAGGATGAAACATTTTTGCTATAAATCTGGCTTTTTCAATAGTTTCATGATACATTTCCATGATTCCATTAAGATTCTTCCTTTAAAACAACTCCTCTTTTTTCAGTTTATCAATTTCAACCCTTGCCTCTTTAAGTTGTCTGTTAGCCTCTTAAAAGTATGATTGCTCTCATTTTGAGGAGTGGTGGTATCGATGATTTCAACAGGATTCTCAAAAGATATGGATTTACCTTTCCTCTGGGATGAAGATCTTATTGCATCCTCTTTCACGGGGATCTATTGTTTGGTTTCTTCTCTGGTAAGAGGCCTCCTATATTTGACCTTGTCAGCTGCACTGGGTGAACGAAACACAATCTTCCTTCCTTTCAAACTTGTATCCTTAGTTGAAGGATCCTCTACTGGACTGGGATCTGGCATAGGTGAAGCCTCTCTCTGTGAAGACTATGAAGTTTCTCCTCTTTCATGATCCTTAGTTTATTTGTCACCTCTAGCAGTCTTAGTGTTCTTCCTCTTCTTGTTTCCCTCTAAATGTAAAACCTTATCATCAGGAACAAGCCTTTGTATTTTAGACTGTGGAGTGGGAGCAACATTTAGCTAGAAGTGTGAAGAGGTAATAAATGTTTCCTAATCCATGTTTTTCTTTCTCAATTCCTCCATCACTAAAATATTTATAAGTCATGAATGGAAGACACTTGTATCAACTACTTCTTATTTGGCTTGAACCCTGTCAAACATTTTTCCAATACTTCTAAGCAAGTAGAAAGGGATATTCATGAAATATTTACCCGTGAAGTGTAGCAGTAAACTTATATGGTACTACTATATTATGTTAAATATTCCTTGACAAGTGAAGTATCTTTGAATCACTTTCAACATTTTATCAAATCCCTCCAACATATGATTTCTGGGCACACCCTTTGACAAATTGTCTCCTTGGTATTCTAGTTTGAGTAATTCCTTTGAAAAGGAATCATTCAGGGTCATGGCCTTGAACCATCTCTCACCAGTTTTAGGTATCTCAGTTGTTGTTGCGATGTATAGTTCAAATAACTAAAACTCCAATGTCCCATCCTTATTTTTGGTCCCATCAAAGTTTTGGGAAAACTCCCTAGCCACCTCTGGGTGCCCCCTCAGCATTTGCTTACAAAAATTAATACAGCCTAATCTTTGGAAAACTTCCCTGATCAAGGGTTCATAATGAAAAAGTTGCATGTCGTAAGCCTTTGTTCCCTCAATTTCCCCTGCTTTGTCATCCTTCCTTCATTGTGGGGTATCCATTAATTCTTATTGCAGAAAATCATTTCCGCAATATTTAATGATGGTTAGAGAAGGAATAGGGAAAACAAAGGGTTAGGGTTTTAATGGATAAGCTTTCCCAATAGGATAGTTCTATGTTTCTCAACTTATTTGACTTCCCAGAACATGACAAGGTATATTTCAATAAAAAATATGAATGGAAATACTGTTAAAAAATATCATGAAGGATATCAAAACAAAACTTTATAGAATAGGTCTTATCAACCTCAAACTTGTTCACAACCTTACTACTCTTTTGCAAAACTCACGTCGACTTCCACAGGTAAATAATTTCACAGTGCAAAATGAATAGGACTGTAATTGAATGGTTGAGATTCCAAGAGACATCTTTGTAAAAGATGATGGAACAGAGGGTTCACCACGCCCACAAAGAAAAATAGCTAAGAAACACTTTCATGTCCTTCAAATAGGGTGAAAATACTCATGGAGTACCTGGTGACCTTGAATGAGAGATGGTATCTTTGAGATTGAACAATGGTGTCTAGAAGTAGCCTAACCTCCAACTCGCCTTCTCTAACCAGTTTGGAGTGTTGAGTTTGTAGCGCCTATCTATAACACCAGTTCGCAGCACCAAACTGACAAATGTTTTGTACACTTGAAGAAAACAGTTAAACGCATTGATGACAATAATCCTTGGATATTGGTTTAAAAAATCATATCTGAAAAGAAGGAGATATTAAATTGACATGACCCATAAATGAAATGATGGCTATGAATGCAATATGTACTCTTGAAAGCGCTCCAAACTCTCCTAGTGAGTTGGAAATGTACAGATCAGATTTGATTTGACATCTTAATGAGTAAAGGTGAAAAAAGGATGGGTTAGCGTACAACATGGATAAAGTGACATGTCAGGATGATGATGGAGAATTTTTAAAATATATGACTTATGAAGGTGATTATCCAATAGTTATGAGAGAAAGACATGACTCAGTGACTCTTTAGACTGAAGCCAAACTAACAATAACTTATTCATACCAAAAAATGAAAAATAATTATGGAAAAGGGACATAAAGACATAACATAATGAACACCTATGACTCAAAATCGAAAGTAAAAGACTTTTTTGACCCTTGAAATTCTATGTGATAACATTGGCTCCACAGGGGATGGCATGCTCCCTGTGAGCTACCAAGAACAAGTAGTTTCAGTGTCTTATCCAAGGGCTATGGGGTCATTATTCAAAAGAAACAAAGAAAACTAAAACTGACATATACAATGAAAGGAAAGACACTCATGGCTTTAAGAAAAGTATTTCTTCATATAATGCACATTAAATGGGCCACCAAAAAGTTCAGAGTCTTCCAAGTTCTGCAATTTATAAGTGTTATTTTGAAAAAATTCAGAAATCCTAAAAGGACCAATCCACAAGGCTTCGAATTTACCATGTTTACTCTTGTCTTTCCTTTTTGCATCCCATTTAAGCACCAGGTCTCCCATCTAGAATTATTTTTTCTTTACCTTCTTTTCAAAAGCTTGCTTGATCTTCTTTTGATGGCTCTGTGATTTATCAAAGAGTTACTCCCTGCTCTATTATAATTCCACTAGCTGATGCATCCTTCTGATCATATCATCTAGCTCTCCTTGTTTATCTTGAAAAAACTTTTCCACGGGTGATGCAATTTGAGAAGAAGAAACACCCTCAGTTCCATAGACCAACTGAAATGAGGTAGTACCAATTGATCTATTGGTGGTTACTCGATCTTCCCATAGCACAAAATTTGGCTTTGAATGCTAAGACTTTTTGTTATCCTCTAGCAATTTTTTGATGATATTTACTAGAATTTTGTTAGAGGACTCTGCCAAGACATTACCTTGAGGGTAACAAGGAGTAGAATGAAAAAGTTGGATCCCAAAATTTTCATAGAATTTGACCAGAGGTTCATCTTTAAAAGTTGCAGCATTATCAGTCATAATCTTGTTATGGCATCCAAATCTTGACTACTTTATGTGTTCCATTTATTATAGGAATGGATTCTAACCATTTGGTTAAATATTCAGTGGTAGTCAGGGTCCAATGATCTTGACCACTTGAAGATGGATGGATTTCTCCAATGAAATCTAATCCCCATTGTTGGAAAGGACTAGATACCATTATGGGCTTCAGAGGCCGAGATTTTAGGTGTTTCTTGCCTGAAAATTTCTGACATTTATCACAGGCCCTTATCTTTGCACTCTCATCAATGAATAAACTAGGCCAAAAGTACCCAAATTTGAGTATTTTATATGTTGTGGTCCTCCAAAAATGATGGCCTCCACATAGGCTTTCATGAAAATCAAACATGGTTTTCTTTTCCTCATCTGGGTCATGCATATTAGAATAACCCATACATGATCTTTCCAATACAATACATGATCAAAAATGCATTATCTAATGGATTTAAACTTTAAATCCCTCACCTTAGTCTTCTCATGTCCATCTAGGGTTGTAATTTCTGCAAGAAATGGATAAGGTCCTTGTACCAATTACACTCTGTCAATTTGGGACTGATTTTTGAGATGCTACTAGAAATATCAGCCCGCTGATATACATAATTTGCATTCATGAAATTAAACCCAAGTGCCTTAAAATTTGATTCATCTAACAATATAGCTAAACCTTTTCCTTTCACCAACTTGGTAGGTTTTATTTCGAGATCAAATTCCATAATTTTTTCAATCCACTTACTCCTCTTTCCATCAATGTTAAGTTGAATGAGAATTTCTTTAACAAAGGTTGATGGGACATAAGAAATAATCCTAGAATGCATAAAATAAACTCTCAAATACTTGAGGGATTTAACCAAAGAATATGATTTCTTTTCCATGATGTCATACATGATTTCAAAATCCCTCAAAGCCATGCTTAAAAAAGAAATAGGTTGCTCCATTCCATCTGAGTTTTTCTAAAGGAGGACAACAACCAAGGTGTCATGGGAGGAAAAATAAAAAATCAGAAATTCCTTTGAATAATCAAGGTTGATAAGAATAGGTTCCTCAATCAGTTCTTGTTTGATTTGATCAAAATAATTTCTAGCTTCAAGTGTCCACTTTACCTCATTTCCCTTTCTCATCGTGGATGTGATAAACTTGGCCAATTCAACAAAATTAGAAATGAATCTTCTCAAGAGTTTTATTTTACCCAGGAAGGATTGGATCTCTTTCTTGGACCTAGGGAGAGACAGAGTATTGATGGCCTTTAATATACTTGGGTCAATTTTTACCCCTTTTGTTGAGACAATATGTCCCAACAACTTACCTTCCTTCATAGAAAAGAGGGACTTCTTGGGATTGAGTAACAATACAAATTTTTTTCATTTAAGGAACACCTTCCTCAAATGTTTATAGTGCTCGTCATGGGATTTTGAAAACACTTTGATGTCATCCAAGTATATCACCAAAAAATTATCATTTTCCTCAATAAAAGAAATATCTATTGCATGCTAAAAGATTGCCCCTACATTCATGAGACCAAAGGGCATCTTGGAATACATGAATGTGCCCCAAGGAGTTGTGAATGTTGTCTTCTCTCTATCTTCAGGAAAAACATAAATCTGATTGTATCCTGAAAATCCATCAATCTTGGACATCCTTGTTGAGCCAGTCACCCTTTGCCAAATATGTTCCATCTTAGGCAAGGGATAGTTATCTTTACTACAACACCTATTTAAATTTTTGAAATAAACACAAAGTCTAATTTCTCCATTATTTTTCCTAACAGGGACAAGATTTTCTATCCACTTAGAATACCTCAAAGGTATGATTATCTGAGCATCAAGCAATTTTTTAACTTCCTTATCCATGATGGGTAGAAAAAATGGATTGATTTGCCTTAGTTTCTATTTGAATTATTTAGTATCATCTTTCAAAGGTATTTTGTGTTCAATAACGCTTGTGTCGTAAGCTCGCAAATAAGCATACTTCCAAAAAAAACATCAACAAATTCCTTTATCAGTTTGATATACTCCTTTATTTGTTTTTATGAAAGACTACACGACAACTTGACATACTTGGGATTTTCATAAGTACCTAGATTGCATTCCATCACATTAGCATCTGCATTTGAACCTCTTACTTTGACAACCACATCATTACTATCAAATAGTATTTCTAAAGGAACCAATACCTTGGGGATATGATTACTCAAAAATTTTACAAGCTTGTGGTCTGCAATTTTATTTAGGAATTTATCGGCATGAGGATTGTTTTCATCATCTAGATCTTGGTCAATGTGAAGTGCAGAAAATTATTCCACTATTTCCAGAAATCTTTTTATCTCAAGATCATCTTAAAAAACCTTCCAATGTTTGACATTTTCATGTATGGAAGGCCTCTGCTTTACTTCAGCATCATACTTGAGTTTAGGTGGTAGTTCAACTTTGAAATGGCTAGAAGAAACAACTAGGGAGTCAACCAATGCATTCTCTTCTCTAGGAACAAAGGTGATATTGAAAGATAGGAAGATATTATCAATCATATCCCATACCTAATTTATGTAGGTCCTCAATATTGGATGTTTTTCCTAATATATATTTATGATCTAATGTACAATCATCTTTGCATCACCAAAAACTGATAATTCCTCAATCTTCATATCTTTAGCATCCCTCAGCCCCAAAACTAGAGCCTCATATTGAACAATATTATTTGTAGTTTCAATCTCCAACTTAAAAGACAAGGATATGACTTCTTGGGAAGGATAAATAAAAACAACAACAGATCCAGAAATTTCTTTAGAGGAAGCCCCATCAAAATATACATTCCAAATTTGAGAACCTTGTTTTACTGTTTCACATGCTATGGGTGATGGATTTCTTATTTCCAAAGGTGGTTGAGGAAGATATGTTATAGAAATATTTTCTTCACGCTATGAAATCTTGCACAGAGGGCCATTTTCCATTTCCATATGCAAACTTTTCATCCCTTTTTGAAAATCCCAGAGATAAAAATACAGTTTTTCCACATATATGCACCTTGCCTACTATACAATATGCGTATACGCATGTTGCACCACTGCAACCCATGTACATCGGGATTTGTGCCCAAAAATGAAAAATGGTGTCGAGTTTCCATGTCACGATAGGAGGTCAATGATCGTTGGCCTTCCATATACTGGAAACATTCTGATTCAACCCTTTAGTTCCATTTGAAGGCTATAAATGGGCCAATTCTAAGCTATGGAAAAGAGGATAAAGAATTCGACTTTGAGAGCAAAGTTACTCTGGAGGAATTATTCACTTCACATTGAGTCTGCATCCCTTTGTCCTTTAAGTCTAAACACAATGTTCAACCCCCAATCTCTTCCCTTATTGAGTGAGAACTCTATTGTCTCTCTTAAATGAGGTTGCCTTTGGTGGAGGATTGAAATGGTGGAGGCCCAACTGGAAGGAACTTAGTTTCTCGGTTACAAACTGTGCCGACATGGAAGTTTGTAACTTTTTCACTTATGTTGATCATATATTAATAGAAATACTCTTTTCCCATCCAATTGATATCTTGAAAATATTTGAATTATTATTCCATGGCAATATTTGTTATGTATACTAATGGATTATGCTATCAAATGTGTTAACATCATATATTTTCATCATATGCTTTCTTTGCATGGTTGTTGAGGACTAGTTGTAGGTATATTTCTTTGGGTCAAGTGCTCAACGGTGGACATCATCGAACATCTGGATGAGGTAGGCCTTTTATCTTGTCTTGCTAGCATATTTGTTTATATAGCATACTTGAGAATGGATTTGATTCATGCAGTCATTTCCGTCTATTGTGGTTTACCGCTATCCATAGAGATATTTTCCTCATAATAGAATTAGCGACCATACTGAGGATTGAATTGTCTTTCTTGGGGTTTGGAGTATTTTTCTCCTTAGATTGCTCTCATTCATATTGTGTTTCTTGTCGTATCATTGCTTGACATCCTCTGTTCACTCTGGATCTCAGTCTTTCAGCCTTCTCCTTTTCCTAACTATGTTTTTGAAACATATATGCGAGTCTTTGCTTGACAGTCACGTATATAAGCATTCTTTCCTTCTGCAATTTGAATTCTGTCCTTATAGCAAGATTTTCCCCACCATTGTTATCTTGTAGAGAGGGCCTTTTTCCATTTACCTATGCAGACTTTTCATCCCTTTTTGATGAATCCAGCGCTAAAAATATATATTTTTCCACATATACGTGCCCTATCTACTATATAACATGCGTATACATAGGCTGATCCACTACAACCCGCGTACATCAGGATTTGTGTCAAAAAATATAAAAAATGAGTCGGGTTTCCATGTCATGACAGGAGATATTTGATCCTTGGCCTTCCACATACTGGAAACATTCCAACTTGACCCTTTAGTTGCATTTTGAAGACTATAAAAGAACAATTCCAATCTATGGAAAGGAGGAGAAAGAATTCAACTTTGAGAGCAAAGTTACTCTGGAGAAATTACTTCATATTGAGTCTGCATCCCTTTGTCCCTCAAGTATAAACACAGTGTTCAGCCCCCAAGATCTTTCCCTATTTTTGAGAGAACCTCATTGTCTCTCTCCCTTGAGCTTGCCTTTGGTGGAGGGTTGAAGTGGTGGAGGACCAACTGGAATGAATTTGGTTTATTGGTTTCGAACCGTGCCGACACGGAAGTCTGTAATGTTGTCACTTTTGTTGATCAATTATTAATAGAAATACTCCTTTCCCATCCTATTGGTATCGTGAAAATATATGATTATTATCCATGGGCATGTTTGTAATGTTTATTAATGGATTATTTTATCTATGTGCTAACCCATTTCTATTATCACTATGTACTTGCTCTTCTTGTTTGTTGAGAACTTGTTGCAGGTATAAATCTTTGGGTCAAAGTGCTTAATGGTGGAACATCATCGAATGTTGGATCGAGGTAGGCATCTTTCTTATCTTGCACATTAATTTATATAGGATACAATGGAATTGAGTTGATTTCTACAGTCATACATGTTTTTTGTGGTTTACCCTTAGCCATAGAGAGTTTTTCCCTCATAACAAAATTGGTGACTCCAGTGGGGAGAGATATTCCTTCTAAGGGTTGAAGTACTTTTTCTTCTTGCATTGCTCTTTTTCCTTTGTGTTTCTTGTCGTATCACTACTTGACAGATTCTGTTCACTTTGGGTCTGAGTTTTCATCCTTTTTACACTTTCCTGGCCTTGTTTTCAAGCCTGTACGTGCCCTATTGCCTTGGCAGTCGTATACACACGAGTGCTATCTCACTTCTAGCTGCGTATATACACCCTGTTTCCCTGAACAATCACATATACCACTTTCCCTTACTTGTTTTCTTGGTTTAGTGATTGTTGGGTGGGATTTGATGATTGTTGAGCCTTCTTAGGTCTCTGTAGTGTGTGTTGAGATTCTCTGGGTTGACAATAAACCTGTTTGGAGTTGAATTTTTGGGCGTAGACTTTCTCTTTTTTTTCCATTTCTAGTTTTTCCTTGAACCCTAGGTTGTTTGCTTCGCTTCTTGGTATTATGCTTGAGTTATTTCGTTTATTCACGATAGAATTTATATATCTGGTTTCTTTTCAGTCCATGCATTTTCTCTTTAATATATTGAAAATACAAAAAAATAGGCATTTTGCATTGGTTGGCATTTTTGTCTTTGAACCTTTATCATTTGCTTAGTGCATTTAGTGAAAGATTGCATTTTAATTCTGAATTGCAGAGTTGAAATTAAAAATTGCATTGTTTTTATATGCATATAATTGATTGAAAAGTTAAAGATAGATGTTATAACCCTAAATTTCACCACACATGCTTACCCGGCATCAGGCCATCTCATATCCCTTCCTTGCCAAAGCCATGCTGAACAAACTCTTGAAAATCCTCTTAAATCAAGTGACACGCGCCCTAACTCACTACTG
>SNQJ01S0055151.1:0-38838 GCA_010110895.2 Picea sitchensis
CTTTCATATATATGCATTTACGAAAGGCAACTTCCTATATGCGCATATATGGAATCCTCCTTCCGTAAATGCATATATATAAAAGTCGCCTTCTGTATATGTGCATTTACGGAAGGCGAATTCCTATATGCGCATATACGGAAGAACTTATGTGTATATGCGCATTTGCAAAAGGAAGATTTCGAAAGACTCGTGAGAGTTCTCTAGCTGATCTATGTACCACTTTGAAACAACACCCATCAAGTTTATCTGGAAAAGACGCAATCTTACGGAGTTCTCTGTGGTGGAGTTTGATTAACACCATAAGTGGAAGGAAATCACGTGAGTGGAAGGGTCTTCCCCTGAATTTTTCTCAAACTTGGGGATGTTAGAGGGAAACTTAGTGGGAATGGTGGGCCAGTTAGGATTGTGGTGAATGGGGTCATTGATCAACTAAGGGTCAGAGATACTTAAATTGGCCATAAAAGGCAAGGATGTTGGGGTAGTTTTGTACATGGGGGAACTAGGAGGGGATGGTCCTGGTGAAGGAGGTAGAGGGTGAGAAGTGGTTGTACCAATACCTCACAATGGGGACGATGGTTTTCACTCTGAGGAGGTAGAATTGGAAGAAGGAATAAGGTGGGGGGCCTTGCCTCATCAGTTGGAGATGAGGACACGTTGGATGGGAAACTTGGAATGAAGGCCTTTCAACCTACGAAACTGCCTCCTTGAAGGAAAAATGGTGTCCAAGGGGGGGAGGGTGAGTTTCAGTCTTGTTCCAATGTCTCATTTTCATATTGCTTTGGTGTGCTAATGAGTTTGTGAAATTGGTTTTAAATTCTTGAAAATAAATTGATGATGAGAAAATAACTTGTTGAAACTAAAGAAATATGAAAAGAAAGTGCGTAAAATCAATCTCTATGGATGAAATCAACCTAATCAAGAGTACTAAGGGCTGAATTTTCTTCTTGAAAAACATAAAAAGTTTCTTCATATACAATAAGAAATCTAAAAATGAAAACTTTTCTTTCCAAAAATGTGACTAGATTGCAATGAAAGATCCATATTGGCAAGTAAAGAGAAAAAGACTAAATGGCCTTTCTCTTCACTGAGGGTTTTGGTGGGAAATAACAAGCTACTCAAGGTATCCAAAGAATGTGATCAATCTCTATGCCCAATGGAAATAGTCAAATAAACAACTCCTATGAAGAAATCGATGAAGAGAAGAAATATTTTGGTGGCCTCTCCATTGAAGACAAGAAACTTGTTTGAGCATATTTATAAAAAAAAAAAAAATCATCAACACCTATCATTCAAATTCTCAAATGGTACAATTTAATAACATGGACTTTGTTAGAATGTAACCTTGTTACTTTCACAAGGATTTGATTCTTTTAAATAATACCTTTTATCTGTTCATTACTCAAGAGGATATGAAGGCATCTTTTTACAATTAAAGAAAACTTTTTTTCATAAAGTAATATGAATTTTGGATGTGAAATAAGATAAATACCATTTTTAAATTATTCATTTGAAAGGAATGTCGAGATTACAAACTCATAAAATTTGAATTCTATCTTTTCATTCGTCCTGAAAAGATTCAAGAATTAAAAGAAATATGTTTTCAACAAAGGAAATACAAAAATTTCTCAAGAAAGTGGTTGTAGGACACAACAGAAAGCTGCCAAATTAATCTATCAAGGAAGAAATGAAGGGAAACAAAAAAATGATGACCCATCAAGAAATGGGGTAGGTACGAGCAAACCATCCAACAAGAAATTAAAGAATGGGTGTCTGGATAAGGCGGTGGAGAACCTGAGGTACAAGGTCACTTCCTCACTGGTAGGAGACTACATCCAATATATGACAGACCACACTCTCATTGATAAATTCATGGGGATCTGGACCATAGAGAAAACGCTACTGGTATGGGTCAAATCAAAATGGAAAGTTAAAGGAGAAATCAACCTCAAGCTCGAATCCAAAGGTTTCTTCACAACATTTTTCACCTTTTCGAAGGATAGGAACTGAATCTTCGACAAGGGGCCATACTTATTTAACTTGATGGGACTCCATCTTAGGTAGTGGTGATACCAAACCCCCCATAGTGCTCGCACAAACTCTCGGTCTAGATTTGATTTACACAAGAGCCGAAGTGGCTCTCGAGTCCTCATAGCACCCTTATAATTCTTACCACAGATCTGTTCTTCTCTCACTGCATGGAAATTCATGTTCGTGAGGGTATTCTTAATCTAGCGGAGTTGTGCACGCGACCTTAAGCTAAAACCTTGGGCTTAAAATTTGGAAAGTTGTAACTTCGACACTCCAAAACTTTGGGCTTCGGAAGATCTACCAACAACACACCAATTCTCCTGTAATATCCCGCGGTAGTGCCCCAGTTATATTATGAATTGTAATCATGTTTTGTAGGTTAGTGAGCTGAGTATTGATAAGCTGGTGGGCTTATGTGTTTATTAGGCCAGAGATCCTAAGTGTTAAAGGCTAGGAGCCTTTTTTTTTATATGTAATTATGCAGAACATTAATAAAGATTAAACATCGTTGCGTGCAAACCGACCATGAAGAAAGAGTGATGGGGGACTAAGCTTCCACACAGTGGGTAAGGGAAAGGGGGATGAAAGGTTGGAAAGAGGGGATAAGATTGGGGACTTAAGTCCTTGAGAATAATATTTTATTATTATTCCAAAGCCATGTGACAAGCATGTTTTTATCCTAAGTCCTGGGAGAGGCAACTCATGCAGCTCCAACGTGTGCAAAAAGGGAACGCATACTTGATGGATTGCATGTAGCTTCATGATTAACATGTATCGACCCAGGCACATGAAATTTAACCCAAGAATTGAGCCGTGATGGGGTTTCGTCCTCCATTCTCACATCCGCTATATGAACTGTGTTGCCAATGCATCTGATCTTTGTATGCCTCACGCAACTCTAAAACCTGAAGCCTGTGATGTTTTCCTTAGAAGCCGACGCAACCTATGTCTGAACCGTTGAGTCTGTGTTTGACCTCTGCATGGATTCCTTGTCATGCACCCTGAAAACTAGTGGCAAACCCATGGATTGAGTCGTGTCACCTGTGTGTCTTGTGATCCCAACCTATCCACTCTTGCAAATTCAAGTCCATACATGAACTGTCTTTGGGTTGCTTCCTTCTGTATTTCCTAAGTGGAATTGACCAGTTGTTGTTGTTGTTATCCTCACCTTGAGGGAATTGGGCTGAAACTAGTTGAAGAAGCGGGTTTTCAGGCCCGTGGTGAAAGAGACAGGTTGGCAGGCCTATGAACAACTCTCTCCAGGTGAGAGAGTCTGCTGGGAAGTGATTTTCTCCTAGAGAGAGTCCAACACCAGCTACGAAGCTCTGACAATTCCTGATCTGGCCTATTGTCGAGACCCATAGAGGGAGGTGAAGCACCGATGGACTGTTCTTGTGAAGGTGTATACTCCTGGGTGGAACAAGCATGTGGGGAATGAGAGTTCGTGAGTAGTGGGCGTAAGAAGGCTCCTGAAGAGAATCCTTTTGATTGCTCTGTGCAGTTTTCCTATAACCTTAGCCTAGTCTAGGATTCCCTTGCTCTGGGTGGAGATTGGTCCCAGCTCGAGGGTGACCCACTACTGAGCGTGATGAGCATTGTTGTCTAAGTCTAGGAGGTTTGTGGAAGTTTTGCACGTGGTTGGTAGAGTTACTATAGTAACAAATATAAGTATCATTATGTATTTTCGTTTCAATTAAAATGCATGTATGTGATGCTTGTAATATTATCATGTATTATGTTGCCATGATATTTATTGTTAATTCCATTATTTTTGTATGTTAGCAGTAATTCTGTGTTAATTCATTTAACTTCATTTAAATGCATACTATATAAGTGTTATTTTGCATAGTTATGTTGTCCGACAGTGAGGTTGATGGTCGGGGACATTACAATATGGTATCGGAACATGGTTTCAATGTTGAGCGTGGATGGGCCAGACAAGTGGTCTTTAGACCCAAGGTTTCGAGTGGAAATGGTGTTCGGAGGAACCCATTTCGAACCTTAGAATGTTTATGAGTGCCAAGGGGTTGCTTGGTCATGTTACGAAGCTCAGGAGGAGTAGCGGTAGAATAAAACCGCAGTCGGCATGGTATTTGACCACAGAGAGATAGAGAGCTCAACACTTGGGGTGTTTGAGCCGTAGGATTTGTTTGGAAGGAGAGGAAAAATCTTTACGACTGTTAGATCCGGAGAAGGTGCAGGAAGGTTATCCTGGAAGCCTTTCGGAGTTCGGCAATCTAGAGAAGTGGAATGCGCTGAGGCACAAAGTTCCGAAGGAGATCTACACTGTAGATCGTAGGAAAAGAGTCTGGACCGTTAGATCCATGTCCAGAAAGAAAAAGGAGAGTCACTTCAAAGGATTTCAAGTGTGGAGTATGCCAAACTCCCGAAGTCCCGAAGTAGATCGCAACCGTCCATTGCGAAGGACACGCGTCAAGAGATCGTGTACTTCATGTGGAAGTACTTCATGAGGAGGCAAGGGCTGTGAGTTTGAAACTCTCGAAGCCTGAAGTGTCGAAGTTGCTCATAGCCATTTATCATGAAGGAGGACACACATCTGTAGATCGTGAACTCCAGGAGAAAGTGCTCTGGGAAAAATTGAGCGTAGAGGAGTTGAAACTCCCGAAGCCTGAAGAGTCAAAGTGGTGATTCATGATGATGTCACCTGGAGGTGACATGGAAACATGGGATGTGTGCCATGTGGTAGTGGGTTTAGAACCCGTGGATGATTAAAATGGCATTTGGAATGTAACAAGCGTCACCCATCTGAATGGGCCACATATCAGTCACTACTATTCTTCCATGTGGCATCTTGTGTGAGCATGGTGAGTGGGACCCGAGGTTACATAACAAAGTTAAGGGTCAGAGTACCCATAGTGGTGTTGATCACGATACATCAAGATCAATGGCTAGGAGACATTGTGGGGACCCAAGTAGCATGAAAGATAATTATCCAAGGCGATCCCGCAATCCAAACCGCGGTTTCACCGAGGATTTACATGTCAACATTAGAAGAATTATGGGATGAAAGGCGGGTTACTCCAAACCACTGTTGCATGCCCCCACAATTTGGAAAAGCGTAAGTGATGTGATGTAATAACGTCACCTAAGGTGACGTGGGAGTGTTTGGATATTAATGATTCAAGGTGTGCAGATGTGAAATCTTCCGAAGTCTCAAAGTCCCAGAACTCAGACGCCCAAAGTTCCACAATGAGTGTTAGCCATTGGATGTTGGGTAGACATGGACTGTTGATCCACCCTATGGCACGAGTTTGGTAACTAAGAACTCCGAGTGATTGTTATGTTATGCTTGGAAATCTTCTGAAGCCGAAGGCCGAAGGCCCAAGTACACGCTTATTGATCTAGCGCTTGGTCATGATCCATGGTCGCATGGATTGGGAACTGAGAGAAAGGGGCTAGTGCCCGAAAAATTACCAGACCAGAGCTCTGAAAGAAGAAATTTGTGGGGATTCTTGATTGAACGAGAATCACAGAGAATGAAAACTGAACATTTTCTTGAGTCAGATTTGTTTATGAATGCTCTAGTATTTGTTATGGATTAATGCCTAACAAATTATGGTTGTCTGCAGATTATGTTTGCAGAAGTTTAGCGAGTGCCAGAACCAAATAGAATTTCCATTGAGTGCAAAAGCAATGGAAGAGGCACAGACTACTTCCAGTTTTGAGGATGAAGAAAAATGAATGGATATTCATTTGGGAGTTGAAGGGCCAAACTCCAATGGGCATGGAGAAGAGATAGATAAGGAAGGGCATATGATGAAAATCATTGATCGATTGTAGAAATATGCCCAAACACATCGAGCAGATAGCATAAAGCTCATGAAATATAAGGAACGACAGGGAGAATTCAACTTAAAGTTGATGAAGAGTCTGGAGAGAATAGAAAAGAAGTTGGACAAGGAGAGAGACTCGAGAAAAATAGGGAGTCACCAGACTTCTGAGGGAAGAATATCAAGGAGTGTCGGTAGACACCATCATCACTCCCAAGGTCACTCCAAGAGGAGGGCACACAGTAGTTCAAGCCCATCTCCTACCAGAAAGCACAGGAGATTTGGAGTGAATGAACTAAAGGGAGAAATGAAAAATATTAAGCATCCTACATTTGATGGAGAACATAAGAAGGAGGAAGATGTCGAGACATGGTTGCTTGGCATGAGGAAATATTTCCAATTGCAGAATTATTCCTCTCATGCAGAAGGAATAATTGCAATGTATCAATTGAAGGGAAAGGAATACATGTGGTGAGATCATCTTGTGCTGGTGTAGCACATTCGAGAGAAAGATACCACTTGGAAAGAATTTAAGAGATATTTCGAGAATAAATACTTGACTAAAAGATATTATGACAGAAAGATGAAAGAGTTCTTTGAACTCAAGCTGGGCAGCATGACCATTGATGAATATGAACGAAGGTTTTTGGAATTACTGAAGTATGTTTCGTTCATCAAGGATGAGACTGTCAAGATTCAAAGGTATCTAAGTGGACTGCCACCTTCCATTGGGGAAAATATTCAGTATGATGACCCAAAAACTATGGAAGAAACGATAAGGAGAGTGAAATGCTTATATGAACATCAAAGAGAAAAGCCTACTTTTCGGAAGGCTTGGGATGACCAGAAGAAGTTCAAGAAAGAGAAGAGGTAGAAGGGAAACAAACCTCCCTTTTTCAGAAATAGTCCTCAAGGACAACCATCATTTAGAGAGCAAAGAATGGTTGACATAGGGGGACAAAGGCCAAGGAAGACGCCCATTCAGTGTTGGGGATGTCAGAGAAACCATAAGTACAAAGATTGTCCCCACAAAAATGGCAAAGTGAGAGTTGTCCATAATGTTCAGCAAGATGAAATAGTGGAGGACATGGGAAGTATAATGCCAAGGATCTACGCAGCCCTAGACAAAAAGCAAGCTAAATATCAGTCGCACATTATTGAAGTGGAAGGTATGATCAACAACCATACCTTTATTATTTTAGATCCTAGAGTGGTGGAAATTTTGAAATTTTCAAGAAGCAAATATGAAAAGTCTTGGCTAGTGCAGCTGGCTACAAGAACCAAGAGAAAAGTCACTGAGTTAGTTAAGTCTTGTCCAGTGGACATGAATGGACTGAGCACAAACGTTGAATTGAATGTTCTGCCTTTAGGTTCTTATGACTATCTAATTGGGATGGACTGGTTGGACTAGAACCATGCCATCTTGGATTGTCGTAACAAGGCATTCACTTGCCTAGATGAGGAAGGAAATCGGAAAACAGTCCAAGGAATTCCTAGATCTGTTGCTATCAGAGAAATCTCAGCAATGAAGCTGAAGAAGTTCTACAGAAAAGGCTGTCAATTATTTGCATCCCATGTGGAGGAAACACCTAAGGATAAGGTGTCAAATATTGGATATCATGTGGTACTAAAAGAGTTTGAAGTTGTATTTCAAGAGGTACCCGGACTATCCCTGAAGAGAGATATTGACTTCTCTGTAAACTTGATGCCTGGAGCAGCGCCAGTGTTGAAATCTCCTTAAAGAATGAGTACGTCGGAGCTGAAAGAACTGTAATTACAGTTTGAAGAGCTTCTGAAGAAGGGGTATATATGCCCAAGTGTGTCACCTTGGGGTGCCCCGTTCTTGTTCTTGAAGAAGAAGGATGGGACGTTGATAATGTGTATTGATTTCAAACAGTTGAACAAAGTAACTATAAAGAACAAATATCCTCTGCCAAGGATTGGTGATCTCTTCGATCAGTTGAAGGATGCGAAGATATTTTCAACGATAGATCTTAGATCAGGATATCACCAGGTAAGGATAAAGGATGAGGACATAAGAAATACCACCTTTAGAACAAGGCATGGTCATTATGAATTCACAGTGGTGTCATTTGGGTTGTCAAATGCACCCGTTGTTTTTATGTGCTTAATGAATGGTGTATTCAGGGACTATCTAGACAAGTTTGTCATAGTCTTTTTAGATGACATCCTGGTGTATTCCAAGTCAGAGGAAGATCATGAACAACATTTGAGAATGGTTTTGCAGGTGATAATAGAGCACCAACTGTATGCCAAGTTGAGAAAATGTTCATTTTATCAAAAACAGATCCATTACTTGGGGCATATTATTTCGAAGGATGGGATAGCCGTGGATCCTGAGAATATTGAGGCCATCATAGAATGGTCAGCGCCAAAGAACATGATGGAAGTCATATCCTTTATGGGTCTAGCTAGTTATTACAGAAGGTTTATCACAAGGTTCTCGAGGATAGCTCACCCTGTCAGTTCCTTGCAAAGGAAGGAGAAGAAGTTTTAGTGGACAAAGGAATGTGAGAAATGCTTCCAGCGATTGAAGCAATTGTTAACCAATGCTCCAATCCTGAAGATTTCATATCTGAATGAAGACTTTGTAGTGTGTACAGATGCATGCAAAGAAAGACTGGGAGGAGTCCTCAGTCAAAATAGATTTGTAATTTGTTATGAATCCAGAAAGTTGAAAGAGAACGAAAGGGACTATGCAACTCATGATTTGGAGTTGGCAGCCATAGTACGCGCTCTAAATAAATGGAGGCATTACCTCATGGGAAGGAGGTTTGAACTGAGAATAGACCACAACGGTCTAAAGTATTTGTTTGATCAACCAACCTTGAACGCTAGAGAGAGTAGGTGGTTGGAGTTTCTCTGTGAGTATGAGTTTGATATCAAGCATATCAAAGGGAAGGAGAATAAAGTGGTTGATGCACTCAGCAAGAGAGTGCATGAATTACATGCTAAATCCATTAGCATGTACCGAACTGATATAAAGGGTAGAATTTTGGAAGCTACAAATGCATATTTGCAGTACATGGAGTTGGTAGCAAAGCTACAACAAGGTGAGATGCCACAGAAAGTGGAAAATTATAAATTGGAAACTGACGAAACACTTATGTACAAGAACAAAATTTATGTACCTAATGTCCAGGACTTGAAACTTATGATTTTGAATGAAATGCATAATGTGCCTTATGTTGGGCACCCTGGATATCAGAAAATTGTGGCAGCAGTCAAGAGCCATTACTTTTGTCCAGGTATGAAGAGAGATGTTGGCCCTTGACCAAGTTTTGGGAGTTTCTTGGTCATGTTGACCTATTTTGGGACTTCGACAGCCTATCGAAGAAGGAGCGCAAGATGAAGTAGTGATCATGGGATCTCGGCCCCCTTTTTGGGTTTTTGGGAATATGTAATAGGAATGGGATGTCGGCCCATGGGTTTACCCATGTTTAGGCCTACTTTGTAATTTATAAATAGATGACCAAGTAATGTAATGGGGAGGTGAAAAGTGGAAGTAGAATAGTGCATCTATGTGATGTGAATGTATGCTAAGTGCAAGTAGATTCTGTAAGTTCTTTGTGCATGACTGTAAGAGACTTGTAGAGATAAGTGCAAGTCCTTGTAGCAGATTGTGGAGGGCTTAGTGTTGTAACGCAAGGAAGAAGGATCTAGTGAGCTGCACAGATCTTCTACCTTGTGCGGAGTAAGGGTTTTGAAGGATTTGTGCTTGTAACCGATTGACTAAAGACAATAAAGAAGAAGAGTTGGTGGACATAGCCCCAGGGTGGGGGTGAACCACGTAAACATTGTGTTATGTGCTTTGTGCTTTGCCTTGATGTGTTCACATGTTATTTGCTAAGTGCTTTGATATGTTTAGATAGACCTACTTCTGCTTTGTGCTTATGATATGTGAGAATATTAGATCTGATCAAGATAGTCATGCTTAGTGCTTGACATGCTCATTCTGATCCATTTATATCCTAAGTGCTTAAATACTATAGATTAGTGTGAATTCTATGAAGCTCTGTTTTATCAGCGAAGTGAATAGTGATTTCATATCGAGGGACTAATGGTGCTAAGAGATGTATTAAGTGTTATAATCACATATCTATGTCCCAGCTAAGGTTGCAGACACCTGAGTCTTGCAACAACCCCTGCCTCTACCTCGGGTGAGACTTCATCTACTTCATAGGTGTTGTCGAAAGGGCCGGTAGTTAGGGATTTGTTGGTGCATTGTTGTAGCGTTGAACCCTGGGTCTTCCCCTGTGCCAACAAATGGTTCCGTTGCTAGGACATAAATATTCTTGAGGGAATATCAAGGTGGTTTTCATTGAAGACAAAAATTCAAAATTGGATAGAGGATCAAGAAAAGGACTTCGCTGAAGCCCATAAAAAGAAACCTAATCTGAGTATAGAGGATTGGCTAGGAAGATATATCTTCACCAATACACACGAGATCTTCTTCGGAGGAATCCATCAAGAGTTATATGAATTTCTAGCCAGATTAACATATACCCAATTTGAGATCAGATCTAGACCTCCTCTGGTCTGGACGTCGGTGTTGATCCAGAAGGTCAAGAGAGTCGATAACGCTGTATCATGGGTTGTATATCACTAGTTCGATAGCACCATTGGAGGGTACATCACCAAGTTCATTGTTGACAGAGTAGAGTCATATAGCCAAGCCGAGAGATATTTCTTTAAAGGACCCAGAGAGAAATTTTTGCATTTTCTGAAGTTGAGAATCAAGATGTTATTGCATGAGAAGAACATACTGAAGATACAGTAGATTGATCAAATTCGAAGAGGCTAATGTTCAATAATTCGAACAGCGATAGTGACACAGAAGCTGGACATACGCACAGTGGGAGAGTGTTCAGAGAAGCTCATCTTGCGAACCTATTCAAGCAGAACTACAGGGACAAGGGTTTTTATACTGGAGAAGAGGCAGATCTAACAGATGAAGAGCATTCAGAACCCGTTAGGCCAGAGGAAGGGAAAGATGAAGAACTTCGCCGGGACAAGTCAGAAACATCAGGAACTGCGTAGACTATTGAGGTAAGTACTATTATCTCTCCTGTTGGTTCAACAACATTAAGCAATCAAAGTAATCTGAGTCACCAGAGCATTCAGAGAACTGTTACTAGTAGTCTACCACATACTCAGTCAGGAAGCCTAGGAATATCTATGGCAGATGAGATGAGGCTCCCTATCTTTAGGGGAGATGGATCTGAAGATCCTGATCAACATTGGTTTCTATGTGAAGCCGTATGGAATATTAAAAATGTCACCAACAAAGCTATTAAAAGAACCCAGTTTAGTACTACTCTTAGAGATCGTGCACTGAGTTGGTACATGAAGCTTGTCCAAGGACTTGCACAACCTAAGCCACTGAATGAGATCAAGAATGTGTTGATTGCATATTTCAAGAAACCTAAGTGGGAGCACAATGTATTATAGAGCTGAAAGAGATCAAGCAGAAGGTAGCCGAACCCATTTGGGAATTCGATCAGAGATTCAAGACCTTAACAGGAAGATTGACTTTTCAGATCCCAGATGAACAGGACAAAGAATGGTTCATTGCTTCCCTATTACCACACATCAAGGTTCCCCTGATGCAGCAGAAGATTTCTTCATAGGCAGAGGTATTGGAGATCGCCATGAAGCTTGAATCATCCCCCATGGGAGAATCTAGCTCAAGTATGAGTCAAATATTGAGTCAGCTAACTAGTTTATCTCTACAGGTCGAAGATATGAAGAAATACAAAGGAAAAGAGAAAAGAGAAAACATCTGGTGTGTCAGATTTCGATCAGAAGTCCATGAGAAGGAACACTACCCTTTATTCCATGGATATTTGGTCTCTAGAGCTCCGAGCCCATTGAAGCAGGTCACCTTACCATGGTGTGAAGTATGAAAAAACCGACATCGCCCTGGTGAGTGCTATTACATGCAAAAATATGTTCAGACACCCACAAATTTGTACTGCACATTCTGCAAGTCAGTGGGGCATGATGATAGGGATTGTAGGGCTTACGATCTCATGCATGAAAGTTCGAGAGACATATATAAGATTCAAGGCGAAGTACAACAAGAAGGAAACACTATGCAGTATAACTCCCCTGGGAGAGGAAACTTCAATCCTCGCAGTGGATTCAAAGGAAGAGGACGAGGAGGAGGAGTGGGCCGAGGTCGAGGACAGATCATCTGTTACAACTGTACACAACTAGGACACTTAACAAGGGATTTTCAGAACCCTTGCACTACTTGCAGCTACTGTAGTTCGTTTGAACATGTTATAAAATATTGTCATGTGCTGCTAGCTAAGCTTCAGGAAAGATGAGGACCTTAGCATAACCCACAAGTGCAGCTAATATATGCTGAACCTCACGGAGCATACTCTAGAGTCGTTGTTATCACTAGAGGAGGCGTTGCTATAGGAGAGGATAGAATGATCCAAGGAAAGACTACAGAAGACTCAGGAGTCAGGAAATATGTAGAGAAGACCCCAACTTTTGATGAAAAGAAAGAAAGACAAATATTTGAGGAGGTAAGAAAAGAATTCAAAGGAGACCAAGGTTCTTCATCAAAATCATGACCAGAAGTAAGAGAATATGGAATGCCTATGGAATTTGATCAGTCTGCTTCGCCAAAATAAGGAAAAGGGGTAAGCAAGCTCATGGAATTTTTACATACTTGTATTAAGTTGATTTAGGATGAGAACGTTGTACAAGAGCTAAAAAATTTAATCAGACAGTATGAGCTAGGGAAGATAGAACCCTTACTAAATAGGGTAGTACACAAATGGTTTTGTTGTTTGGAAGGCTCGCTTAGATACCTATGACCGTCAATGGAACTTCGACAGAGGAAGATGTTGAGATTATTAAATTTTTTGAAGACTGCGCCCCGTTTACCATGTTAATAGGAAAACCTTGGATTGACAGAGATCAAGCTAGACAAAAGAAAGAATAAGAAGTGTTGGAGCAGAAGAAACAGGAGTTAAAAGATTTCATAACCATGAGGATCGCACACTTGATCGAAGAACAGGAGAATAGATCGAATCTATTTAACACTAGAAACCCAGATGTCGAAGCGGAAAGAACATTAGAAGACTCACAAGAGACTGAAGTACCTATCTCGGATAAACAAGAGGTGTTACCCCTGAGTCCTAGGACAGAATCTCAATAGTGCAAAGTAACTAAAACCACAGAAGATAAGAATTAGAATGGAAAATGAACTATCGAGATGAAGCTCACTGGAAATAAGGATAGGAAGCAAAGTAAGAAGAGAGCTAAGTTACAGAAGGTTCCATAAGGAAGTTTGTAGACAAAAAATTTGTAGAATTGGAGCTTCGTCGGGATATCATAACAATGACACATGGCACTTCGCCATGGCAAAGAAACATAACCATTGGGGATATTATAATTGTTCGATCAACGCTCCGAACGGGAAGAAAGGAAATAAAGGTCCGTCATCAGACTGTTAGACCACGCCATAATGGATCGAACACGAATTAATGGAGGCTCATAACCATTGCAAGAAAACTGTTGTCAAGTTGTCTACTTATCCCGTTGCGCCATGCACGGAGAACAATTTTTCTAACTGAGCATTTGAAGTCTGCAGACTAAGAGAATTGTATACAGTGATCATTGCGCTATTGTTGTTTGTTCTAGTGTCGTATCTAAGATCCTTGTGACCCCGATAATTTTAATCCCGAGCGCGTATGTCTGACGATCTCACCACGGTTGAAGAATCAGTAACGGAATTTCTCCTCGAATTAATGACTAAAAGAGTCATGTTGGAGAGAGGAGTGTCTACAGGTGTATAAGCATCTTCGACAAGAGGACTGTCGACCTCTCTGTCCACTGCTCGAGCTAGTCCATCCTGACTAGTAGATGAAAAGATAAATAAGCATAGGGATGATCTCACAAATGCTAAGTTAATCCTGATTATATTACCCACCTATATACCCACTTTGAGCGGCGCGATAAATCGTGACAATGTGCCCAGAGAATTTGAGTACGCTTTGGTCACTGCGCACGTCCCGAAAGGGATACGCGTAGTGCACGCAGACCAAGATAAGATCACAACATTGAAGTTTAGCGACTTCAACCTCTGTGACAGGAAGGTGTACAACATGCTTTCCCCGCACAAGTATCTGGCCAGAACCAAGGGAAAGAACTTGAAAATCATCCCCCAGTCATGGACCATGAATCTCACGCAGTCCACACTGCTCAATGTCATGAATATTCCTCACTTCGGTAGGCACCAAGAAGTGAACGTATGCGTCAAGTTGTTGTTGTCTTACTACCATGGAAGATATTTGTGGTTGAACTGCCACATCATAGTGGATCCAATGTTGATCAATCGGATCATAGGGATGAGCATGTAAGGCCCCGACCCACAGGATTTCTATACCAGGAAAACCATGGATCACGCTCTTGCGCAGAAGATTAAAGACACCTATAGAGATGTCGAGAAAGGAACATGAGGCTACAAGGCAGCCTCTATCTAGAGCGGCATAGTGCGCCTAGCCTGTCAATTGATGATAGAAAATTTATTTCAAAAGAACCAACCCATGCAAGTGACTGGATTTGTAGTCGACCTCGCAGGAAAGTGAGCGGAAGGCCTACAAATGAATTGGGTGAAGTACCTCGTAAACCAGCTAGAACTGGATTGCAGGGAAGTGCAGGACCAAGGATATGAGTTCCACTTCAGCTGGATTCTCATCTTGATCACTTTTATTGCATGGGAGATGTTAGAAGGTGTGACCTTCCTGGACATCGATCCCTTTGAACCTCTGGTCGTGAAGTTCAGTACACTATGGTACTCAAGTGACATGAAAAAGCAATGGCAATCAAATGTCGTCTTCCACACTTATTACAACTAGCTGAAGACAACCATCTATTATGAGCCTCGTATAACCCCGAACACTCTCCACAGGTTTAGGCCCTTGATGAAATTCAGCACGAACTGCCATTTCATCTATATCACAATGCACGTTGATGAGCATAAACAATAGATGCAGTCATACTACAAGATGACGGAGGAAGACTTAGAAGAGATTACTAAGGAATGGTCGGTGTACCTCCTCATCCCAGAAGACCCCATGGAGCTATCTGATATTGATAGTCCAGAAGCAGTGCACGATACACCTGAATTGAGCAAGACCAAGAAAAATGAAGAAGCTCAATATGTAAGCAGTACCTCGGTGAAGATTGCTTCTATATCACCTGAGAAAGGAGGTGATGGCAGAGAGATAGATGGCGTAGAAGTTGAACAAAAGAAAGGTGAGGTTACACTGCCTAGATATGAGGAGGACCCCTCGAAGAAAAGGAAGGTTTCCCCTCTGAAACCTTCTTTAAGGAAGAAATCAAAAGCAACCAAGACCAAATTTGAGACCACCCTCACCTCAGACGACTTCGACTTCATCGTCGCAACACTGAACAATGCTTCACTGGAGATAGAAAAGAAGCAAGAAGCTAAGTAGCAGGAAGTGCACAATCGGATCAAGGTTGAAGTTCAAGGAGTGTAGCAGGCACTATAGTCCAGCCGCGCAGTTTCCACTGCGCCTCTGCCATAGGAAACACCAGAACTGGGAGATGAGCCAACTCAACTCCACCGGATCGCTGATACAGTCGAATATCGCCTTCAACGAGCACAGGAGGAGACAATGCAAGCCACCTAGGCTTTAGCACAAGTACAAGGAGTCCTTGAAGAGTAATGCAGTACTATAGAATGAGAGAATCTTTCTCTCCAAGTAAAATCTGATGAAGAAAAATCCCAGTTGCATAAAGAAAAGGAACAGTTGCTTGCAGAGCAACTCGATGTTAAGGAAATGGTCAACAGAGCACTTTGCTCTGTGACAATTTTTGAAGTAAAGGCCGAAGAGAGAGTTCCACAGTAGGTGGCACAATTCAAAGAAGTGATCCAACAACTCCAACAGCGCATCACAGATCTAGAATTACGTACTGTACCTGAGACCCCACAGGATGTAAGGGACGAGAGATAAGCAACTGCTCACAGCATAGTTGACAGATTAAAAGCTCTTGCATTGGAATGCAAGCAGCTGAGTAACTGTAGCACCCAGACATATGAAAACCTCACTGAGAACCCAGAGTTACAGACACTGGAGTCGTAGCTCCAGGAAGCGAAGCAACACACAGATACACTACAGGCACAGCTGAAGGCCCTGTCGGTTGTATAAAGAATGAAGAGGTCTCAAGAACAATGCACAACTCAGTAGAAGATCCATATGCTATAAAGAAAAGTGATGGAAGTCACTCAATGGCTTCAACCTATGCAAGATAAGGCATGCCAGTTGTTTACATAGGTAGAGAGCCGGGGAGCAGAGTTAGAACAGGTTGTCACCGCAGCAGAACAATGCCTAGAAGGGCTAGTGAATGACACAGTAATCCAAGAGTTCGTCGAACAAGAGGCCACAGCAAAGCAACAAGTCGAAGAAGCTCGAGCCAAGCTTGAGGCGTTCGAGGCAGAATTTCTTAGACCAGAGTGACTCAGGATGAGTCACAAGTGAGTGTTGAGGGTGTGTTGGCCCTTGACCAAGTTTTGGGAGTTTCTTGGTCATGTTGACCTATTTTGGGACTTCAACAACCTGTCGAAGGAGGAGCGTAATACGAAGCGTAGATCACAGGATCTCGGCCCCCGTTTGGGCCCCATTTTTGGGTTTTTGGGAATATGTAATGGGAATGGGATTTCGGCCCATGGGTTTACTCATGTTTAGGCCTACTTTGTAATTTATAAATAGATGACCAAGTAATGTAATAGGGAGGTGAAAAGTGGAAGTATAATAGTGCATCTATGTGATGTGAATGTATGCTAAGTGCGAGTAGATTCTGTAAGTGCTTTGTGCATGACTGTAAGAGACTTGCAGAGCTAAGTGCAGGTCCTTGTAGCAAATTGTGGAGGGCTTAGTGTTGTAATGCAAGGAAGAAGGATCTAGCGAGTTGTGCAAATCTTCTATCATGTGTGGAGTAAGGGTTTTGAAGGCTTTGCACTTGTAACCAATTGACTGAAGACAATAAAGAAGAAGATTTGGTGGACGTAGCCCCAGGTTGGGGGTGAACCACATAAACACTGTGTTATGTGCTTTGTGATTTGCCTTGATGTGTTCACATGTTATTTTCTAAGTGCTTTGATATGTTTAGATAGACATACTTCTCTTTTGTGCTTATGATATGTGAGAATATTAGATCTGATCAAGATAATCATGCTTAGTGCTTGACATGCTCATTCTGATCCATTTATATGCTAAGTGCTTAAAAACTGTAGATTAGTGTGAATGTTGTGAAGGTTTGTTTTATTAGTGAAGTGAATAATGATTGCATATTGATGGATTGATGGTGCTAAGAGTTTTATTAAGTGTTATAATCACATATCTGTGTCCCAGCTAAGGTTGCAGACACCTGAGTCTTGCAACCACCCCTGCCTCTACCTCGGGTGAGACTTCATTTTCTTCACAGGTGTTGCCGAAAGGGTCGGTAGTTAGGGATATGTTGGTGCGTTGTTGTAGCATTGAACCTTGGGTCTGCCCCTGTGCCAACAAGAGAGATTGTTGAGTACATTTCTAGATGTATGGAGTGCCAGAAGGTTAAAGCTGAGCACAGGCACCCAGCAGGGTTGCTACAGCCTTTACCCATTCCTGAGTGGAAGTGGGAAGTGGTGACAATAGATTTCATCACAGGATTGCCCAGAACAGGCAAGTAGTATGATTCAATCATGGTGGTGGTGGACAAGCTTACGAATGCTGCCCATTTTATTCCACTAAAGACTACTCACAAGGCAGTGGATGTTGTTGATATTTTTATGAGGGAAATGGCATGATTGTGTAGTATTCCCAAGACAATTGTGTATGACCGATACCCAAAATTTACCTCCAAGTTCTGGAAGGGGTTGTTCAAAGGATTCAAAACGAATCTAAATTTCAGCACTGCTTATCATCCCCAGTCTGATGGGAAGATAGAGAGGGTGAATCGAGTAATAGAAGACATACTGAGGATGTATGTGATGGACAAACCATCGAAATGGGAAGACTACCTACATTTGGTATAATTCGCCTACAAAAATGGGTATCAAGCATCATTGAAGATGAGCCCATTTGAAGCACTTTATGGCAGAAAGTGCAATACTCCAGTAAGTTGGGATAATCCAGCAGACAGGGTAGTAGTTGGGACGGATTTGCTCAAGGAAATGGAAGAACAAATGCTAAAAATTAAGCAGAATTTAAAGGTTGCCCAAGACAGGAAGAAAAGTTATGTTGATAAAAACAGAACCCATGGAGAGTTTAAAGTGGGAGAGCATTTTTTCCTAAAATTTAAAGCCAATAGAAGTTCCCTGAAGCTGGGAAACTGCGCCAAGTTGGCAGTCAGATTTTGTGGGCCATTTGAAATCCTAGAAAGGATTGGGCCAGTTGCATATATGCTTGCATTACCTGCATCCATACCTGTACATAATGTCTTTCATATTTCATTTCTTAAGAAATATATACCTGATGCTAATCATGTAAAAGATTGGAATGTGATTCAGGTGGAGCAAGAAGGTGTCCTGCAAGTGCATCGTGTGCGCATATTGGACCGGAAAATCAAACAGCTCTGGAATCGAGCCATAGGGCTTGTAAAGGTTCAGTGGACCTGGTACGGTCTTGAGGACGTGACATGGGAGCATGAGGATGTTATGCGGGAAGAATACCCGCTTTTTTTTGAAGATTTTTAAAATATTGTCGATGTTGTGTAAAGAGTTGCACTGAGGACAGTGCAAAAATAAGGGGAGGGGATTGTAATATCCCCCAGTAGTTCCCCAGTTAAATTATGAATTGTAATCATTTTTATGAATTGTAATAATGTTTTGTAGGATGGTGAGTCGAGTATTGATAAGCTAGTGGGCTTATGTTTTTATTAGGCCGGAGAGCCTAAGTGTTAAAGGCCAGGAACATGTTTTTGTATATGTAATTATGCAGAACATTAATAAAGATTAAACATCATTGTGTGTAGACCGACCATGAATAAAGAGTGATGAGGGACTAATATTCCACAGAGTGGGTAAGGGAAAGGGGGTTGAAATGTTGGAAAGAGGGGCTAAGCTTGGGGGCTTAAGTCCTTGAGAATAATATTTTATTATTATTCCAAAGCTGTGTGACAAACATGTTTTTATCCTAAGTCCTAGGAGAGGCAACGCATGCAACCCCAACGTGTGAAAAAAGGGAACGCATACTTGATGGAGTGCATGCAGCTTCATGGGCGACATGTGTCAGCCCAGGAACATGCAATTTAACCCAATAATTGAGCCATGATGGGGGTTCGTCCTCCATTCTTCCATCCGTTGTCTGAACTGTGTTGCCAACGCATCTGATATCTGTATGCCTCATGCATCTTTGAAACTCGAAGCCTGTGATATTTTCCTGAGAATCCAACGCAACCTCTGTCTGAACCATTGAGTTGGTGTCCGACCTCTACGTGGATTCCTTGTCACGCACCCTGAAAACCAATGGAAAACTCGTGGATTAAGCCATGTCACCTGTGTGTTCTGTGAGCCCAGCCTATCCACTCTTGCAGAGTCGAGTCCGTACCTGAACTGTCTTTGGGTTGTTGCCTTATGTGTTTCCTAAGTGGAATTGACCAATTGTTGTTGTTGTTATCCTCACCTTACGAGAATTGGGCTGAAACTGGTTGAAGAAGCGGGTTGTCAGGCCTGTGGTAGAAGAGACAGGTTGTCAGGCCTGTGAGCAACTCTCTCCAGGTGAGAGAGTCTGTTGGGAAGTCGTTTTCTCCCAGAGAGAGTCCAGCACCAGCTATAGATCTCCGAGAATTCCTGATCTGGCCTGTTTCCAAGACCCGGAGAGGGAGCTAAAGCACTGATGGACTGTGCTTATGAAGGTGTATACTCCTGGGTGGAACAGGCATGTGGGGAATGAGAGTTCGTGAGTAGTGGGTGTAAGAAGGCTCCTGGAGAGAATCCTTCAGGTTGCTTTGTGCAGTTTTCCTATAACCTCAGCCTAGTCTGGGATTCCCTTGCTCTGGGTGGAGCTTGGTCCCATCTCGGGGATGACCCACTTCTGAGCGTGATGAGCAGCGTGGTCTAAGGATGGTAGATTCGTGGAAGGTCTGCACGTGGTTGGTGGAGTTAATACAATTTCAAATATAAGTATGATTATGTATTTTAGTTTCAATTAAAATGCATGTCTGTGATGCTTGTAATATTATCATGTATTCTAATTCAATGATATTTACTGTTAATTCCATTATTTCTATATGTTAGCAGTAATTATGTGTTTACTCTGTGTTAAGTCATTTAACTTCATTTAAATGCATATTATATAAATGTTATTCTGCGTAGTAGCGTTGCCTAACCATGAGGTTGATGGCCGGGGACGTTACATCTCTCGGACAGCTGAACTGACAAACTCTCGAAGGGTTAGGGATCAATGGTCCATACTCATTGCCACGATCTATGAATAAAAGGAACTCTGGGGCTTCGTGCTTCGAAACTTCTTACAACTCTAACACACAATATCTCCGAACTAGTGAAGGGTCAAAATCCACAGATCTGATGATCCTTGTTTCCCGTCAACAAAAGGCCAGGATTGACTCCAGGCTTCGACACTTTTCCCACCAATACAACTTTTACCCACAAACTTCCAGATAGCCTAATTTCGAATACTTGGAGATCTATGGACATGTGTACCCAACAACTGACAACTAGGATTTACTCCTGAATTTGGGACTTCGGGGAATTCTCCACTCCGCGCAACAACAACCAATTTCTCTCGAAGTGTTGAATCATCGAACCACTCGGGGATCCAATGGATCGCACTCTCCCATTGATTTATGGTGTAGATTCACTTCGGGACTTCAGAGCTTTAGGGATTTTTCCTCACTTACAACAAAAAACTTAAAAAACTTTCGGAGCAACGAAGTCCAAAGGACTTGGGGTTTTAACAATCGTGCTCCTTCTACTAACAATTGTGAGGGATTCTAACTTCTCTCGAACAAATCTCTTCCACTCTCCTTTAAGCAAAGAGATTTCTCCTCTAGGGGACTTACTCTTGTTATCCCTCCTGAGCTTTTTCACTTAAAGGACTCGAACCTTGGTGCACACCTTGCACTTCCCTCCTAATATTGGGACTTGTAAAAGTCACCTACGCACTCCTTACGCTATCTCTCCTCTGAGATTGGGACTTGTAAAATTCACATGCACACTCCTTTCTCTATCTCTCCTCTAGTATTTTTCAACACTTAACAAAGTGTCGACCCCATGCACTCTTTGCATTGGTATCCCCTATGAGATTTTATACTCCTGTGAGTATAGGCGCACTCCATGCACTCGCTCTACGTAAACTTACGCTATCTCACCTGAGATATTTGAACATGTAGATGGTTCAGCCTCCACACTCATTGCATGGGCACTGTGCACTCCTTGCACCGAGATTTCAGAAGAGAAACAATTTGAAACTTATATTAACATTAAGGATTCATTAGACCAACCATTTATATGCACATAGACATAAACACATAGATAAATAACATAACATTTACCCAATTACTCAAAGGCAAGCAATCTCAGAAATTGAAAGAAATTCTCTTCTTCTATATTCCTTCAACATATATTTACAAGGATTTCAACAGCCTTCAGCAGCTCTCATCTTCTCTTTTCAACGTCCTCTTTTGGGCATAGATTACATTGATTTATACATGAATGTGTTTCTTGAGCATTCCCTCTAGACTATTCTAGTGCTTTCATATCACAATTAAAATCATCCTACCACTAAGCTTATTACAATAAATGAATCATTACAATCTAGATATGAGTCGACACTCAAAATATTTACAATCCTATAGGAATTGAAGGTGATTACAATCTCTTGGAGCACATACAATGGCTCTAGCTTCAAGATCTCATGGGATCTTTAATTACAAAGATTTCAAAATTTAAAGTGACGCACCCTCCTTGGAATCCAAACCAGTTAAATGTGTTGTGTTGGATGTTGATTTGTCCTCCACCTTGCCTCATTAAATGACGTCGGTGATGCTCCTATATCAATTGGTCTGAGCGTTTCTCCTCAGAAAAGGAAGACTTCATTGCAACCTCTGTTTGGATCAGAATGTACTCCCTACCCAACGAGTTCTGGAACCTAAAACTTTGGCAGAAATCAGCGACGTGTTAGGATCCTTTGTTAAAATCTCAGAAATAACAAAAGAGACTGTTAGTATCCAGATACTAAATTTTCAATTTTCTCCTTGTTACAGGAATGGGGTTATTCTCGTAGCATCGAGAAGTGTTGTTCCTGAGCACTGGTATCGTATATGCCAGAAGTAGTACTGAGCTTTTAACTTGCCTCGTTGGAGGGATGTATAAGAAGGGTGGAATTCTTTGTTTCATACACCTTTACAATGTTATTATGCCCTGATTCCACTTCCTCAAGATAAATTGGCCTTTGTACTAGTAAAATGTGTCTAAAGCTGATATTAAGTAAGGATCATTGCCTGTGGATTAAAAGGCAGTTTTCTGGCAAAATAAAATGGCATTATAACGCCATTTTGGTTTATGTGGTCAAGTATTATGCTCTTGATTGTCTTTTACATTCTTAATGATTATTTTAGCAAATAATTATTGGCCAGGAGCCAATCTCCAGTCCTCGAAGCCATGCACCTGCAGTCATACAAAACAAGAGTTAGCCACAAGTCAACACATAAGCCAAACAAGAAAAGCACTAAGACCTCATTCCACATGCCTCATTGAAAGGCTATGAGAGCATTGATAGATATAAAAGCTGATATTTCTGAGATCCCAATGCATTTGGGATTATGTTTTTGAGCAAATATTAAAAATATAATAAAACACAAACAAATGTATCATGCCGAGATTACAGGTGGAAGAAAAGGTGCATATGTCGATTTACAACATATATTTTCATGCAGAGTTTGCAAGTGTTATGGAATCCATTGCCTTAAAACTGTTTTCATCGGCAAGCGGCCTATTTGAAGTCTCAACGCTAGGTGCATGATGTTTGATTGCATGCAAGTTTTGGTTCTAGTTCCACTCCGAGTTTTCGGTTGCCAACTTCAGTTTTGGTGAAGTATAATCATATTCAAGCCAGACACATAAATCCAAGCATTACTACCAGGGAATGTATACCATGCATCATGAATTTGATCTGCAATTTATTATTCACGATTTCATTAATGGAAGATGAATCAAAGCCCTCCATTTGTGGGATTTCAAGCCTCCAAAACCTTGGGCGGACATAGAAGAATTCAAAGTGGCTACAGTGTTCATTGACAGTGAGCGCTTTGCAGATTAAGAGTGGGAGGCTTTATGGAGATATTTAGTTTACTTTTGCATGGGAATTTTGTATCTCTTTTGCGTTTTAATACTGTGAATTCCAACCAAAGTAACATGCATCCGAAGGATAGTACTGATATTATGAACGAAGATGAATACATTCACACCTTTCCTCTAGGCATAGTTCCAAGGCCCTATGGATTAAAGGCTGAAGAATCTCGAGAGACTGTTGTTGTAAGCATGAATACTATTAATCTTGTGGAGACTCTAATGGATGTGAATCAATGGTCAAGCATGTTTCCTGGAATTGTATCACGCCCATTTACTGTGGATGTTTTTTCAATAGGCGTGGCAGGAAACTACAATGGTACTTTGCAAAGTGATGCATGCAGAGTTTCAAGTACCCTCTCCACTAGTGCCTACCTAGGAGAATTACTTCATGAGATATTGCAAGCAACATTCAGACTCAATATGGGCTATTGTTGATGTCTCTCTAGACAGTTTACGAGGGAATTCTTCTTCAGTGATAAGATGTCGAAGGTGACCATCTAGTTGTCTCATTAAAGAGATGCCCAATAGCTATTCCAAGGTGACTTGGGTGGAGAATGATGAATTTGATTGCAAGGAAGTGCACCATATCTACCATCGGATAGTAAATTCTGGTATGGATTTTGGTGCAAAACGATGGATAACATCAATCCAGAGGATCCTGCTGACAGAAATAATAAAGGCATAAAAGAATTTGATTCAAATTCTAGCAAGTTAAATGATTAGATGGAAGCCAGGGAAGATGAGTATACAAATCTGCTAGGTACAGTTGACAACCAGGTGGTAGGGAAGATGGAAATCAGAGATATCATCTCCATATTTTCAGAAGTGAATCAACAATCAAGGAGAACTATTTTCCATATTTTCAAGCATTGGATTAACGTTCAACGGGTGGCCGAGGATTTCAAATGCACACTCGACAACAAAGGAGGAATATCAGTTAGCATCCTTTCAATTCATTTGCCAACTAATTGATAAGTCAAAAAAAAATTCCATACTCTTAGGCATTGGGTTAGTAATCAATAGGGCAGATCCCATATTTTGTTGACATTGGTGGGAGAATTTTTCGGGACATCGAGCTAATTCCATATTTCCAGCAAGAAGATCAATGATGAAAGATATATCTTCCATATTTTTATGGATTTCATGCCAGTTACATATTTGAAAAGGATAGTTGAACATCTAGCAATAGAGGTTCCACATATTAAGCAGGGAATCATTCTAAATTCAGGGGGATTTGATTCTAGCCTTCACAATTTGAGAGACAATGCAACTGTTTTTAGATTTCTTTTAGTATGGAAATAGGATTTGATGCCTAATCGTTAGATATAACTTTGATTATAATTTTATATATATTTCATGTTTTAGAGGAGTGAAGAGGAGGCCCGAGAGGGTTTAGGATAGATTAGAATGCAGGATTGAGACTCTTCTTCATGATTGTAAAGCAGGAACTTTTTCATTTTACACTCAATGCTATAGCCCCTTTGATGAGCAGACTTTCTCCTCTAATCTCTTTCTTCCTTTTCTTACTTGTAAAACATGTTATCTTTGCAATGCATTTAAATTATCTTGTTATGTTGATAAGGCAGTGAATATTTCACTGATTTCTTTCCCATTCCAAGACTTGTTTTTAAGTACCTTATTCTTTGTTTCTGAATGACATTTAGGATCAGGAATCTTCCTGTGTGGGTGAACAGATTGGGCACTTTCATACTTCTTTATTCTTATGGTTTTATCTTCTTTGTTAAATTGGATACCATTGACTAAATGAGTGTGATCGAAACTTATTTACAATCAGGAATTGGTATTATCTTTCTTCATTTACTGTTGAAACCTCCAACCTTTCAAAAAACCAATATACATTTATCCAAAAAACCATTGCAATAACTAAGATGTGCTAGGCTTGACCCTATAGCAGTCTAGGAGCAACTTCTAGCACTAACATCTTTTGGCATCATTGTCGGGGACGAAGCAGCAAAGAAATCTTCCCTGGGAGAACGACAACGATCAGATCCGCTTCTTGATGGTGAACAAGAAGAGGACATGTGCTTGACTGTAGATCTTTCACCATGGCAACTCCATTGTCTAAAGATTAATAGGCGACTCCACTGGGAATTCAAATATGGAAGCCATTTTGGCTCAAAGATTGGCCTTTTGTGACTTTTCAGATGTAGTTGGTTTTCCAAACCCAATGCTTAGTAGAGGTGAATGGGAAGGTTCCCTTCCTACATTTAAAGGAGAATATTGGGAAGTACCAGCTAAACATCTGATATATTTCCATGAGTTTGTTCGTGAACGTCAGATTGTGCACGAGGATGTTAAGAACAAGCTTTTCAGATACTCTTTGAAGGGAGCAGCCCTTGACTGGTGCACATCTCTTCCAGCCGCCAATATCAACTCTTTGAAATGTTTTCATGATACTTTCAATTTGTTCTGTAAACATGAATTTTCAGCTAACGTCCTTTTTCCAGAATGTTGTCATGAATATAGTTTGTTTCGTCAAATTAATGGACATGAAAAGTATGATTGTGCTGAAAAGTCTATGGTTGTAGAGGATACTTTTCTGAAAGATTCAAAGGTGTTAGATGACCTTCATTTTGACAGTAAGTTTGTAGATACGTTCGACATCATATCAAATGTATCTATTTTTTCTAATTTGCATAAAAATCAGGCCATGTCTTTTGAAGAGTAGATAGCATATGGCAGCAGTCCTAAATCTGATCAGGAGCTTCATGAGCATCACGAAAATGATAGAGAAAAGTTCCAACAACAATTGATGCTTTCTTCTGGGTCAGCTGTTGAGCAGTCAATATATGGGTTTATAGAACTTGGAAATGGCATTCATGATTAGCAATCTAATGAGATCAACTATGAGGAAAAGCAGCCTTTTGAGTTTAAAAAACTAGGTAAGATCATACATGAATTTTATGATCCAGTTGTTATATGGATGGACTCACTATTTTCAGTAATGCCATATATTACAAAGTTTGGCATGATGGTTTGCAGCAACAAACATGAGTTGGTTGTGGTTTCCTTGTTGTATATTTTGTTCTCTTTTAATGTTTTTCACTATGTATATGAAGACAGGTCAAGAAATTTGTTGCTTGAATTATTTTTCTGGAAATTTATATATACCTGAAACATTTATTCTTGGTAGTTAGAGTAGGGTAGCATAGATGAATAAGCTCATGGCTGAGCATTTCTAGTTTGCACAATACTTGAGGTTTGTATCTAGTATTTGGTTTCAGTTTTGAAATAAAGACTTCATGCCCAATGCATATAAGGCACTATTGGCAGGGGAAGTTTGGCTTCAAATGAGGAGCAGAGTTGTAGAAGTTTGGGCCAGATTTGAATGACATTAGCTAACTCCATAACCTAATGGACTAGGCACAACACAAAAGTTGTGGATGTTTGCAGAGCAGAAGATTTGTACGGTTATGATTGCACAGAGGAAAAGGCACAGTGGTCTGCTTGTTCTTGATGCCCCGCAAGGAGAGCATCATCCTCTAGAAGGAGCCAATGTTAGTATCTAGATACTAAATTTTCAATTTTTTCCTTGTTATAGGAATGGGGTTATTCCCATAGCACCGAGAAGTGTTGTTCCTGAGCACCGATATCGTATATGCCAGAAGTAGTACTGAGCTTTTAACTTGCCTCGTTGGAGGGATGAATAAGAAGGATGGAATTCTTTGTTTCATACGCCTTTACAGTGTTATTATGCCATGATTCCACTTCATCAAGATAAATTGGCTTTTGTACTAGATAAATTGGCTTTTGTACTAGTAAAATGTGTCTAAAGCTGATATTAAGTAAGGATCATTGCCTGTGGATTAAAAGGCAGTTTTCTAGAAAAATAAAATGGTATTATAATGCCATTTTGGTTTATGTGGTCAAGTATTATGCTCTGGGTTGTCTTTTACATTCTTAATGATTATGATTCCACTTCATCAAGATAAATTGGCTTTTGTACTAGATAAATTGGCTTTTGTACTAGTAAAATATGTCTAAAGCTGATATTAAGTAAGGATCATTGCCTGTGGATTAAAAGGCAGTTTTCTAGAAAAATAAAATGGTATTATAATGCCATTTTGGTTTATGTGGTCAAGTATTATGCTCTGGGTTGTCTTTTACATTCTTAATGATTATGATTCCACTTCATCAAGATAAATTGGCTTTTGTACTAGATAAATTGGCTTTTGTACTAGTAAAATATGTCTAAAGCTGATATTAAGTAAGGATCATTGCCTGTGGATTAAAAGGCAGTTTTCTAGAAAAATAAAATGGTATTATAATGCCATTTTGGTTTATGTGGTCAAGTATTATGCTCTGGGTTGTCTTTTACATTCTTAATGATTATTTTAGAAAAAATTTATTGGTTGTCTGATATTAAGTAAGGATCATTGCCTGTGGATTAAAAGGCAGTTTTCTAGAAAAATAAAATGGTATTATAATGCCATTTTGGTTTATGTGGTCAATTTTACATTCTTAATGATTATTTTAGAAAAAATTTATTGGTTGTCTGATATTAAGTAAGGATCATTGCCTGTGGATTAAAAGGCAGTTTTCTAGAAAAATAAAATGGTATTATAATGCCATTTTGGTTTATGTGGTCAAGTATTATGCTCTGGGTTGTCTTTTACATTCTTAATGATTATTTTAGAACAAATTTATTGGTTGTCTTTTACATTCTTAATGATTATTTTAGNCCAGAGTCAATCTCCAGTCCTCGAAGCCACGCACCTACAGTTATACAAAACAAGGGTTAGCCATAAGCCAAACAAGCAAAGCACAGGACCTCACTCCACATCCCTCATTGAAAGGTTATGAGAGCATCGATACATATAAAAGCTGATAGTTCTGAGATCCCAATGCATTTGGGATTATGTTTTTGAGCAAATATTAAAAATATAATAAAACACAAACAAATGTATCATGCCAAGATTACAGGTGGAAGAAAAGGTGCATATGTCGATTTACAGCATCTAGTCTCTTGCAGAGTTTGTAGGTGTTATGGAATTCGTTGCCTTACAACTGTTTTCATCGGCAAGCGGCCTGTTTGAAGTCTCAACGCCAGGTGCAGGATGTTTGATTGCATGCAGGTTTTGGTTCTAGTTCCACTCCAAGTTTTCGGTTGCCAGCTTCGGTTTTGGTGAAGTATAATCAGATTCAAACTTCGGCTTGTTCTTTGGCCAGACACAGAAATCCGAGCATTACTACCAGGGAATGTATACCATGCATCATGAATTCGATCTGCAATTTATTATTCACGATTTCGTTAATGGAAGACGAATCAAAGCCCTCCATTTGTGGGATTTCAAGCCTCCAAAACCTTGGGCGGACATAGAAGAATTCAGAGTGGCTGCAGTGTTCATTGACAGTGAGCGCTTTGCAGATTAAGAGTGGGAGGCTTTACGGAGATCTTTAGTTTACTTTTGCATGGGAATTTTGTATCTCTTTTGCGTGTTAATATTGTGAATTCCAACCAAAGTAACATGCATCCAAAGGATATTACTGATATTCTGAACGAAGATGAATACATCCACACCTTTCCTCTAGGCATAGGTCCAAGGCCCTATGGATTAAAGGCTGAAGCATCTCGAGAGACTGTTGTTGTAAGCATGAATACTATTAATCTTGTGGAGACTCTAATGGATGTGAATCAATGGTCAAGCATGTTTCCTGGCATTGTATCACGCCCATTTACTGTGGATGTTTTTTCAACAGGCATGGCAGGAAACTACAATGGTACTTTGCAAAGTGATGCATGTGGAGTTTCAAGTACCCTCTCCACTAGTGCCTACCCAGGAGAATTACTTCATGAGATATTGCAAGCAGAATTCAGACTCAATATGGGCTTTTGTTGATGTCTCTCTGGACAGTTTACGAGGGAATTATTCTTCAGTGATAAGATGTCGAAGGAGACCATCTAGTTGTCTCATTCAAGAGATGCCCAATAGCTATTCCAAGGTGACTTGGGTGGAGCATGATGAAGTTGATGACAGGGCAGTGCACCATATCTACCGTCAACTGGTAAATTCTGGTATGGCTTTCGGTGCAAAACGATGGATAACATCAATCCAGAGGATCCTGCTAACAGAAAGAATAAAGGCATAAAAGAATTTGATTCAAATTCTAGCAAGAACAGATGGAAGCCAGGGAAGCAGAGTATACAAATCTGCTAGGTACAGTTGACAACTAGGTGGCAGGGCAAATGGCAATCAGAGATATCATCTCCATATTTTCAGCAGTGAATCAACAATCAAGGAGAACTGTTTTCCATATTTTCAGGCATTGGATTCAATTTCAACAGGTGGCAAAGGATTTCAAATGCACACTCGACAACAGAGGAATATTAGTTAGCATCCTTTCAAGTCATTTGCCAAATAATTGATAATTCAACAACAAATTCCATACTCTTAGGCATTGGGTTAGTAATCAATAGGGAAGATCCCAAGATTTTGTTGACATTGGTGGGAGAATTTTTCGGGACATCGAGCTAATTCCAAATTTCTTGCAAAAATATCAATGATGACAGAGATATCTTCCATATTTTTATGGATTTCATGCCAGTTATATATTTGAAAAGGATAGTTGAACATCTAGCAACAGAGGTTCCACATATTAAGCAAGGAATCATTCTAAATTTAGGGGGATTTAATTCCAGCCTTCACAATTCGAGAGACAATGCAACTGTTTTTAGATTTCTTTTAGTATAGAAATAGGATTTGATGCCTAATTGTTAGAGATAACTTTGATTATAATTTTGTGTATATTTCATGTTTTAGAGGAGTGAAGAGGAGGCCTGAGAGGGTTTAGGATAGATTAGAATGCAGGATTGAGACTCTTCTTCATGATTGTAAAGCATGAACTTTTTCATTTTACACTCAATGCTACAACCCCTTTGATGAGCAAACTTTCTCCTCTAATCTCTTTCTTCCTTTTCTTACTTGTAAAAAATGTTATCTTTGCAATGCATTGAAATTATCTTGTTATGTTGATAAGGCAGTGAAGATTTCACTGATTTCTTTCTCATTCCAAGACTTGTTTTTAAGTACCTTATTCTCTCTTTCTAAATGACATTTAGGATCAGGAATCTTCCTGTGTGGGTAAACAGATTAGGCACTTGCATACTTCTTTATTCTTATGGTTTTATCTTCTTTGTTAAATTGGATACCATTGACTAACTGAGTGTGATCGGAACTTATTTACAATCAGTTATTGGTATTATCTTTCTTCATTTATTGCTGAAACCTCCAACCTTTCAAAAAAACAATACACATTTATCCAAAAAACCATTGCAATAACTAAGATGTGCTAGGCTTGACCCTATAGCAGTCTAGGAGCAACTTCTAGCACTAACATCTTTTGGCATCGTTGTCGGAGACAAAGCAATGAAGAAATCTTCCCTGGGAGAATGACAACGATCAGATCCACTTCCTTATGGTGAACAAGAAGAGGACATGTTCTTGACTGCAGATCTTTCACCATGGCAACTCCACTGTCTAAAGATTAATAGGCGACTCCACTGGGAATTCAAATATGGAAGCCATTTTGGCTCAAAGATTGGCCTTTTGTGACTTTTCAGATGTAGTTGGTTTTCCAAACCCAATGGTTAGCAGAGGTGAATGGGAAGGTTCCCTTCCTACATTTAAAGGAGAAGATTGGAAAGTACCAGCTAAACATCTGATAGATTTCCATGAGTTTATTCGTGAACGTAAGATTGTGCACGAGGATGTTAAGATCAAGATTTTTAGATACTCTTTGAAGGGAGTAGCCCTTGACTGGTGCACATCTCTTCCAGCCGCCAATATCAACTCTTTGAAAGATTTTCATGATACTTTCAATTTGTTCTGTAAAGATGAATTTTCAGCTGACGTCCTTTTTCTAGAATGATGTCATGAATATAGTTTGTTTCGTCAAATTAATGGACATGAAAAGTATGATTGTGCTGAAAAGTCTATGGTTGTAGAGGATACTTTTCTGAAAGATTCAAAGGTGTTAGATGACCTTCATTTTGACAGTAAGTTTGTAGATACATTCGACATCATATTAAATGTATCTATTTTTTCTAATTTTCATAAAAACCAGGCCATGTCTTTTGAAGAGCAGATAGCATATGGCAGCAGTCCTAAATCTGATCAGGAGCTTCATGAGCATCACGAAAATGATAGAGAAAAGTTCCAACAACAATTGATGCTTTCTTCTAGGTCAGCTGTTGAGCAGTCAATATATGGGTTTATAGAACTTGGAAATGGCATTCATGATTAGCAATCTAATGAGATCAACTATGAGGAAAAGCAACCTTTTGAGTTTAAAAAACCAGGTAAGATCATACATGAATTTTATGATCCATTTTTTATATGGATGGAGTCAGTATTTTCAGTAATGCCATATATTACAAAGTTTGGCATGATGGTTTGCAACAACAAACATGAGTTGGTTGTGGTTTCCTTGTTGTATATTTTGTTCTCTTTTCATGTCTTTCGCTATGTATATGAAGACAGGTCAAGAAATTTGTTGCTTGAATTATTTTTCTGGAAATTTATATATACCTGAAACATTTATTCTCAGCAGTTAGGGTAGGGTAGCATAGATGAATAAGCTCATGGCTAAGCATTTCTAGTTTGCACAATATGTGAGGTTTGTATCTAGTATTTGGTTTCAGTTTTGAAATAAATACTCCATGCTCAATGCACATAAGGCACTATTGGCAAGGGAAGTTTGGCTTCAAATGAGGAGTAGAGTTGCAAAAGCTTGGGCCAGATTTGAATGACATTGGCTGACTCCATAACCTAATGGACTAGGCACAACACAGAAGTTGTGGATGTTTGCAAAGCAAAAGATTTGCAGGGTCAGGATTGCACAAAGGAAAAGGCACAGTGGTCTACTTGTTCTTGATGCCTCGCAAGGATAACATCATCCTCCAGAAGGAGCCAATGTTAGTATCCAGATACTAAATTTTCAATTTTCTCCTTGTTACAGGAATGGGGTTATTCTCGTAGCACCGAGAAGTGTTGTTCCTGAGCACCAGTATCGTATGTGCCAGAATTAGTACTGAGCTTTTAACTTGCCTCATTGGAAGGAGGTATAAGAAGGGTGGAAGTCTTTGTTTCATACGCCTTTACAGTGTTATTATGCCCTGATTCCACTTAATCAAGATAAATTAGCCTTTGTACTAGTAAAATGTGTGATATTAAGTAAGGATCATTGCCCGTGGATTAAAAGGCAGTTTTCTGGCAAAATAAAATGGTATTATAATGCCATTTTGTTTTATGTGGTCAAGGATTATGCTCTCGGTTGTCTTTTACATTCTTAATGATTATTTTAGCAAACAATTATTGGCCAGGAGCCAATCTCCAGTCCTCGAAGCCACGCACCTGCAGTCATACAAAACAAGGGTTAGCCACAAGTCAACACATAAGCCAAACAAGCCAAGCACTAAGACCTCACTCCACATGCCTCATTGAAAGGCCATGAGAGCATCGATAGATATAAAAGATGATAGTTCTGAGATCCCAATGCATTTGGGATTATGTTTTTGAGAAAATATTAAAAATATAATAAAACACAAACAAATGTATCATGCCGAGATTACAGGTGGAAGAAAAGGTGCATATGTCGATTTACAGCATCTAGTTTCTTATAGAGTTTGTAGGTGTTATGGAATCTGTTTCCTTACAACTGTTGTCATCGGCAAGCGGCCTGTTTGAAGTCTCAACGACAGGTGCAGGATGTTTGATTGCATGCAGGTTTTGGTTCTAGTTCCACTCTGAGTCTTCGGTTGCCAGCTTCAATTTTGGTGAAGTATAATCATATTCAAACTTTGGCTTGTGCTTTGGCCAGACACAGAAATCCGAGCATTACTACCAGGGAATGTATACCATGCATCATGAATTCGATATGCAATTTCTTATTCACAATTTCGTTAATGGAAAACGAATCAAAGCCCTCCATTTGTGGGATTTCAAGCCTCCAAAACCTTGGGCAGACATAGAAGAATTCAGAGTGGCTGCAGTGTTCATTGACAGTGAGCGCTTTGCATATTAAGAGTGGGAGGCTTTACGAAGATATTTAGTTTACTTTTGCGTGGGAATTTTGTATCTCCTTTGCGTGTTAATATTGTGAATTCCAACCAAAGTAACATGCATCCGAAGGATAGTACTGATATTCTAAACGAAGATGAATACATCCACACCTTTCCTCTAGGCATAGTTCCAAGGCCCTATGGATTAAAGGTTGAAGCATCTCGAGAGACTGTTGTTGTAAGCATGAATACTATTAATCTTGTGGAGANAATGGATGTGAATCAATGGTCAAGCAAGTTTCTTGGCATTGTATCATGCCCATTTATTGTGGATGTTTTTTCAACAGGCGTGACAAGAAATTACAATGGTACTTTGCAAAGTGATGCATGCGGAGTTTCAAGTACCCTCTCCACTAGTGCCTACCTGGGAGAATTACTTCGTGAGATTTTGCAAGCAACTTTCAAACTCAATATGGGATTTTGTTGATGTCTCTCTAGACAATTTACGAGGGAATTCTTCTTCAGTGATAAGATGTTGAAGGCAACCATCTGGTTGTCTCATTCAAGAGATGCCCAATAGCTATTCCAAGGTGACTTGGGTGGAGCATGATGAAGCTAATGACAGGTCAGTGCACCATATCTACCATCAGCTAGCAAATTCTGGTACGGCTTTCGATGCAAAACGATGGATAACATCAATCCAAAGGATCCTGCTAACAAAAAGCATAAAGGAATAAAAGAATTTGATTCAAATTCTAGCAAGTTAATTGAACAGATGGCAGCTAGTAAAGCAGAGTATACAAATCTGCTAGGTACAGTTGACAACCAGGTGGCAGGGAAGATGGCAATCAGAGATATCATCTCCATATTTTCAGCAGTGAATCAACAATCAAGGAGATCTGTTTTCCATATTTTCAAGCATTGGATTAACGTTCAACAGGTGGCAGAGGATTTCAAATGCACACTCGACAACAGAGGATGAATATCAATTAGCATCCTTTCAAGTCATTTGCCAACTAATTGATAAGTCAACAACAAATTCCATGCTCTTAGGCTTTGGGTTAGTGATCAACAGGCCAGATCCCTGATTTTGTTGACATTGGTGGGAGAATTTTTCGGGACATCGAGATAATTCCATATTTCCAGCAAAAAGATCAACGATGACAGAGATATATTCCATATTTTTATGGATTTCATGCTAGTTACATATTTGAAAAGGATAGTTGAACATCTAGCAGTAGAGGTTCCACATATTAAGCAAGGAATCATTTTAAGTTCAGGGGGATTTAATTCCAGCCTTCACAATTCGAGAGACAATGCAACAGTTTTTAGATTTCTTTTAGTATGGAAATAGGATTTGATGCCTAAATGTTAGAGATAACTTTGATTATAATTTTATATATATATCATGTTTTAGAGGAGTGAAGAGGAGGCCCGAGAGGGTTTAGGATAGATTAGAATGCAAGATTGAGACTCTTCTTCATGATTGTAAAGCAGGAACTTTTTCATTTTACACTCAATGCTACAGCCCCTTTGATGAGCAGACTTTCTCCTCTAATCTCTTTCTTCCTTTTCTTACTTGTAAAACATGTTATCTTTGCAATGCATTGAAATTATCTTGTTATGTTGATAAGGCAATGAAGATTTCACTGATTTCTTTCCCATTCCAAGACTTGTTTTTAAGTACCTTATTTCTGAATGACATTTAGGATTAGGAATCTTCCTGTGTGGGTGAACAGATTGGGCACTTGCATACTTATGTATTCTTATGGTTTTATCTGCTTTGTTAAATTGGATACCATTGACTAAGTGAGTGTGATCGGAACTTATTTACAATCAGGAATTGGTATTATCTTTCTTCATTTACTGTTGAAACCTCCAACCTTTCAAAAAACCAATATACATTTATCCAAAAAACCATTGCAATAACTAAGATGTGCTAGGCTTGACCCTATAGCAGTCTAGGAGCAACTGCTAGCACTAACAACGACCAATACACCTCATATGTGAGAATATGTGTCTACATGAACGTGACAACCACCCTCCCAGAATTAATAACTATTTCATTGCAGGATAATGAATGGGTTCAACCCATAGACTATGAGTACATCCCATTTTGTTGTCGAAAATGTCACGAACACGGACATTTATTCCGGGACTGCCTCCAAAATCAAGCTTTGATAAACAACAAAGGCAAGGAGGAGAAGGACACAGATGACTTTGTAAAAGCTCCCAACAAAAGAAAGGTGGGGCGGTGATGGAATAAAACCTCGGGGGAAGGAACCAGAAAAGATGTAAACAACTTCCATATATTAGTAGAACAAAAAGAGAAGGCAGCCAACCATGAAGGTGTGCGACCAGGCACAGAGAAGACACTCCCAAACCAGGAGAATATGGAGACAAAACATGAAGAAATACATAAACATCGTATATATAGCGACATATTATGTGTTTGTATATATATTAGTATATACCCAACACATACCCAACATAATTTTACTCTCTATCTGTTTAAATAAAACTCTCTCCAAAACATTATGCTTCAAGTGCTATACATGGAAATTGGCGGTCTCTTTTCATAATGTTGATTTTCTAAATAAATGGCCATATGGAGTCCTAGTTCTAGATACTTTGATTTTGGTACTATTGGTTCATTTATGTATTGCCATTTTCCATTAAATATAGACGATATAAAACTCCCCCCCAATTGGTGCTTTTACATAGGCTACAATTTTTCTTAATGGTTTTTCTTTATTGATGATATTATACTAGAAATTATATTTTCTATGTCTAGAACAAACTCTTCTTCTTATCTCTTTTATTTCCTAGATATACCATAAATTTTAGCTATTCTATATGGATGTGGATGGTTTCATTTCTAGATAAAGATTATTATTTGAGAGGATTTTATATATCTTTATTTCACACATGTAGTGTTCTGCGTGATGTTCCAACACGCTTTATATTCTATTCACGTTAAGTTTAGAATATTCATCACTACTCTAGTATTCTTATAGTATGTCCAAGTAAAAAAAAATTATATTAACTTCTTATATTAACTTATCAGTATGCTCACCCTCCAACATCATAACAAATAATTGTGTTTTTCATATTTCCTTGCTTCTCTATTAATATTACGATAAATCCAATACTTACTCATCAAATATGTAAATCTTGTAACCATAAATAAATAAACAATAAATCTAAAATTATTATTATTATTTTCTTTATATAAATATAATGTCCTCATCATACATAGACTTAACTTCAACACTATATACATTTCCAATAACAATATGATATATCACCTATACTAAAAATCAACCCATCTTTCTTTTTCCAAGTTCAAGTGATTTACCCTTAACCTATTTTCCTTTGTCACTTATATGTACATTAACGTCCTCACCATGAACATGCTCATCATCCATTTGTTAATGAGTATTTTGTAAGGTTAACCCTAACAAAGTACAAAGCGCACATTTTTTTATTTATTAAACATGTACCATATAACCATAAATTTTTATTTTAAGATAGTAAGTAATTATTTTACATTTAAAGTAAATGACTAATCCATGTTGATATTATATTAGTTATCAAATCACATTGTATAAGTGGTAGTTTAGTTTGTATTAATGTTAAATAAAATAAATTTTATTTAACTAATAAAATATATAAATCAAATAAATTATTTAAAATATAAGATTATTTTTATTTAATAAATAATTATAAATTAAAAAAATTAAAATATTTCAAATAAATTATATTAAATAAACTATTATAAATTAAAATTATCCATGTTAAGTGGATTCTGAACTAATAAAATTATCTATATTCACCCAAGCTTGTAAATAATATATTAAATAAATTACAATATTTTAATATATAATAAATATATTCACCCAAACTTATAAACAATATATTAAATAAATTATCGTATTTTAATATATAATAAATAATTGCAATGCATTCAACATATAACATCAAAGTTTCAAAGAAAAAACAAAACGGATAAATTTTTCATTATCCTCTATCCTCTAAATTTTTTCTTATTAACAATGATATTTACTAAGTAGAGCATTTGAGTGGGCCCAATGGTTAAGAACATGTGTTATCTCCGGGGAGGTCACAAGTTCAAAACTGGCGGGGGGTAGGGATGCTCATATTGGCCCGTTGTGACAAGGCTGGAAGGGTAGACGACCCATGGGATAGAGGTTCACAAGGTTCGGACCTTCGTTGGACCTCGAGACGTCTCGGCCCCTGCTAAGTCACAAGTTATATTGGTATATCTGGCTTGTGGGCTGTTGGATATACTCTTGGGAGGTTGTTGTTCCCATGGTAAAAAAAAAAAACAATGACATTTACTAAGTACAAAATAATATTTTAAATCTCATATATATGTATGAAGGGATATGATAGGGAAATCGTATGAAATCATCTCGCCAATTCTCATCACAATCTTGTCCATCTTTTATAAACTAGAAGTATAAAATTAATTAGAAATTTTTAATTTTTGGAATACTTTTCATTTATAGAGACTCCAATATGTTGCTAAAATTAAATTTTATTGGAAAGATAATAATTGCTTTTCCCAATTTTCAATTAAAGAAGATTAATAATAATAAATGAATATATATGAATATATGTTCAAACTCATTATCACTATTTAATTATAATGATTTTCCTGATTAATATGTAAAAAATAATCTAATTAATATTTAATTATAATGATTTTCCTGATTAATATGTAAAAAATAGTCTAATTAATATGAAAAATAAATATATGAAAACTTTAATGTTTATTTAGCAAACTAGTATTTCTTTTAATTTTTATACTTTTAATTCAATTTGAGAAAGAAAAAACTTGGTGATAAATTCTGACTAACAAAATTACAATATCCCTCAATCTTAGTCAGAAAGCTAGCAAAAAAAATAAGAGCGATTTGAATGCCCTTATCCCTGGCGGAAGGGGATGGTTGTACTCGCCAAGCTTTGAAACTCATCGTCGTCCTTTGGATTGACTACGGCTCCCTCGGATCGACTGTACTGATCACATCACCAACTTTTTAAGCAGATCACATGACACACCACACTTCTTAAGCTCTATTCTAACAGCTCACTGCCTGACTCGGATGTTAGAGATAATGCTTCCAACTTAGAAATCGAAAGAGAAGCCATTGCACAAGATTAACACACAATAATAGAATGTATTACTTAATAGATAAATGGAGGTTACATATATAGCATGCAAATCACTGACTCCTAGCAATCTAGATCCTAAGAAAGTGGATCTGATTAGCTAAAAATAGTAAACTTAGAAACTCACAGTTACAACAGTCATAGTTAACCTAGAAACTCACAGTTACTACAGTTGTAAGCATTATCTCTAACACCCTCCCTTAATGCTTACATTACAAATATTACAATACAACACAAAAGATTACAACACTAGAACTTTCATCTGTCTGTCTGATCTAGTCTTCCTTAGCACTGAAACTCACTCTGCAATCACACGGCTTCCGCTCTTTCTTCTTCCTCTTCTTCGAGCTACCCACTGACACACTTAAAGTCAAAACGCTTCTGACCATCATTGTAGCACTTGTATACTGGACAATTTGACAACTCGGCTCATCGGGGCT
>SNQJ01S0055151.1:44523-61618 GCA_010110895.2 Picea sitchensis
CTCTGGTTTTCTATGTTTGAGCGCAAGAAGATCTTGTGTTTGGATGCCTTCTTCTACAGTCTGTTAGAAACCTGATGTTTACGACAGACCCTTGCATCTTTCTGATACAAGTCTTTCCCCTACTCACCCTTACTACAACTCACTGTCTGAAGTTATCTAAGACCTCATTTGCCCATGCATGCCTGGCCTAGTTTTGGAGTTAGAGCCACATCGTCTTGAGTTAACCTCCATTTGATCACCTCATTAAACAAAACGTGACATTAAACTGATGGGCATCGGGCTCTGCTCTTGCTGCAATCCAGGAGTGACTTCTGACACCAACATGACGAGATGCAGGAGATGAAGAAGTTGCATAGTCTTGTATTGGTTGATTACATAGGAGTAAAATTGCCCCAATGCGTGTGTGTATTTCAACAGCTGGAAAGTTTAGAATTGGATGGAAGTGACCATGTGAAAAGCTTCCTCGAAATTTCTAAAATTAAGAAATTAATCCAGCGTGAGGGACTTGGGGATAGGCGGTTCTGGAAATTCAGGTGGATTTTCGATGTTAGAGATGTTTCATTTGTATAACATGTCCAAGCTTCGAAGTACCGCTGAGGACGGTGTGTTAAAAGAAGGAACACTACTCAAACTCTTTGTTTTGAAGATACAGAAGTGTGAGGCATTGAGGAAATTTCCCAAAGGGATGGACAATTTTGTTAATTTAATAATATATGGTCATAGAAGTTGGTGGGAATAAATAATTTCAGAGGACAATAACATGAAAATTCACTTGCAAACATTATTTAAGGAAATTTAGATGGTGATTGAAAAATTAAAATGTAATATTTTGTTGTTATGGTTCATTCATCTAGTCAAAATAAGTCTCCATTACTGAAATAAATTGTTATGTCTTTGCACTTCAGGATTAAATTGAGTCCAAGCTTCTTCAATGTGAATTCAATATCGTGAAAAGATATTTTTATTTCTTGTAATGTAAAGATCATTTCCCAACAAAAAAATAATCCACACAATCCTGTAATGTCCAATCTGTCATCTACAACTTTATTATGTCAAAATAAAACAAAACATTGATAATCCACCACAATCTTGTAATGTCCAATCTGTTATATACAACTTTATTATTTCAAAATAAAACAGAACATTGATATTCCACCACAGTCCTTAAATGTCCAATATGTTATATACAACTTTATTATGTCAAATTAAAACAAAACACTTAAATGTTTGCAAAATTCAACCCAACACTCCATCAATCAAATATTTGTCGTTCAAAATTGTAATGAAGTAATAAACGGGATGAAAACACTCCATCAATCACATATCTGCCATTCAAAATGATGCAGGAGCATCGCTCCACCTCAGCAATGCCTCAACATTCTAGCACATCAACGCGCATTTCAGAGAAGGAGAGGCATCGGCCCTCTCATTTTTAGATTCTAAATATGATCCTATACGGATTTTGTGTTGTAAGGTTGATAAATGCCAAGCCATACCTTTGTACAGGTAGTGGATAGGGTCGCCTTAATGGTTTCTTGTAAGCAGGTATAGGTCTGAGTCAGGTCTAGATCATCATTTATGTAATGAAGTCGTAGGAGTATGGCGTCTTAACTGAGACAATAATGACACTAAGGCAGTGGAGAGGATAAGCTCGTAGAGCCCTCATTTTGTAAAGAGAGAGAGAGAGATCTTTGTAGAGAGGTCAAAGAAGCAGAACTCATAATAGAGTTAGATTAGGAGAATTTGAGAGAACTGGGACTCTGTTGCAGTCTAGTTTTTGTAAACATCTGTATAGACACACAGAGATAATAGAAAAGCATTGTTTCTTGCATATGGTATGTTCATGTATTTATGTTTATTGTTATGCTTTTATATGTCATTCAGGTTTTGAATGTATGAACTGGTGAAGTACTATATAAGTTTCAATTGTTTCTCTTCTTTGAGTTCAAAGTGCAAGGAGTGCACATTGTCTGCAAGGAGTGCGTTGACAGAGGTGAGTTAACCTCAAGGAAGCTAAGGAGAGATACAGTTGGACCTTTATCAATAGAAGTGCAAGAAGTGTGCAGGAAGAACTCTGTGTTGAGTTCAGAGAGAGACAAAGTTATTGAGGATAACAGGTGCAAGTGTGCACGGAGAGAACTCTTTGTCGAGTTCAGGAGAAAAGAGTATCAGAAGAAGATACTCATAGAGTTGTTGAACACTCTGTAGGAAATGCTCAGAAAGGTGTGCTTTGAGCGAGAGGTCATCAGGAGGGCACAAAGTTTTCCTTTGAAAGAAAAATAAGGGTCAAGACCCTTAAGAGATTGAGTAAATCAAAAATCTCAGAAGAGATAACGCAAGGTGTGCATAGAATTCAGACTCACACTAAGTCCAAAAGCTCAGAAGAAATAACGCGTTTAAGAGTGCAAGCAAGACCCAGAAAATCGGGTCCGCAAGGTGAAAGATCAAAGACCGAAACCTTTGAAGACTAAGAAATTTTCCAAGGCGGAAGGAGTCAAAATCTCAGGAGGAGGAGCGACAACAACTGTCAAATCGATTGTGGGAAGGAGCCTAGACCATCACATCTATGTCCAGTGAACCAAGGAGAGCGCAGAGGAGGAGAACATATCCCATGCGTTGGATCTAAGTGCAGAGGATCAACAATCGTCCGATCTAAGGTAAAGTGCACGAACATTAACTCTGATGTGTACATAGGAGAGTGGACTGGTCAAAGTCTCAAATTCCCGAAGTGAGTAGGGACCATCCATCGTTGAGGGTGACAGGTGGTGGAAGGTTGGAGTTTCAGGTGAAAAAACGTTGGGAGGAACAAGTGCATAGGAGTTGAAACTCTCGAGGCCCGAATAGCCGAAGAGCCGAGAGTTGACGATCTGCAAGGGGACACTTGTCATTAGATTACGAGCTCCGGGTAAATTGTAGAGGATTTTCGGTTGAGAACCGAGATTGCTGAAGCCCGAAGAGTCAAAGCGTTGGAAAGTTGAAGAGCAAAGAGCCGAAGAGACGAAGAGATCTGGACCATTAGATCCAGAGGGACACATGGCGAAAGATCGTAGGCTTCGGGTAAGTTGCATTTGAGTTTCGGTTGAAAGTTGAAACTTCTAAACCTGAAGAATCAAAGTGAAACTGGGTCGTCCGATCTAGAGGAAACGTGGCTTAAATATGTGAACTTTGAGTAAAGCTCGAAGTAATCCATAGTTATCCGATCAGGGAAGATGCGAAGGGATCACAGTCGTTGATCTAGGGTGGACACACGTCACTGGATTAAGCAACTCTGGAAGCTTGACGTATGGAGGAAGGTGAGGTTTGACATTTGAGATTTATGAAGCCCGGAAATACGAAGTGACTACAACCATTGATGTAAAGGTGGACACACGACACCAGATCCAGAACTCCGGAGGAAAGCGGAGGGAGAAAAAGTTCGAAGATCCGGAGGAGATCTCGATCATTGATCGAGGACGGAATCATAGGACTGTTGATCTGGTTGAGGAGACCAAAGTCCCGAAGCAGGAGCACAACTGTTGATTGGGGAGACACGCGTCGACAGATCTTCCACTCCAGAAGATACCCAGTCAGAGGTGGCAGAGGTTTGAGAATTGAGATTCCCGAAGGTCGGATTCGTGGAGGAGATCCTGGCCACATATTTAAAGGGACAGGTGTCGAAAGATCTTCCACTCCAGAATATTGTCATGCAGAGGAAAGAGGATATTTGAGATTTGAAACTCCCAAAGGTCGAAAACCCAGAATCAATAGGAGTCATTGATTTGGGAGGGAGCTATGCGTCGACAGATCATGGAGATTTGGGATCGCGCATGGAAGGAGGAAGGAAGGCATGAATAGGGGGATAAATCACAATCGTTGATCACGAATCATCGTCGACACGAAAGAGATCAACGGACAGGGAGGATTGTGGGGCGAGGACTTGCTCAAGTTTTAATTTTCCTTGAGTGGGCCGTGATTTCAACCACAGTTTCAGTAAAGGGATACGTTTCACTTTGAGGTGAATTGAGGGGCGAAAAGCGGGTTGGTCTCAAACCACTCTTTCCTGCACCCACAATCACATATTTCCACAAGGTCATAGCCCATGGGAATATGAAGGAAGGGGCTAATGAAAAAGGACTAGCGCCCGCAAATTGGAGAGCGCCTAGAGTGCGCAGATAGAGGTTGCGGGTATCACAAGACCTGCACCTAAAGGAGAAAAAGGGGCCTGTGTAAAATTGTTTTGGGTTCAATTAGGAGCCCGAAGAGTTGATTCGACTCAAGAGAAATAAAGATCTAGAGACCAGGAGGTTGCAGAACCCTAGGAGGGGAGGGGGGATGCATTAGTTTGGATCAAAGCTTGAATTTTCGTCTGTAGATTTCAGGCGAAAGAGAAAGAGGAGAAGACCTAATTTTTGCTTGCAGACAACAGACAAGAAGGAGGTGAAAGGAGATGATCTGGTAACATTAGATGATATCAGAGGTTCAAATTTTCCTGTAGACAACAGGTGAAAAGAAGAAAGAATATTGATGCTTTGTAAGAAGGTTGTTGCATGTGCGCAACAACAAAAATTTACAACTAGGTGAGCTATAAGAGAATATGGAGATTCTCTCGGATGTACAGTGATCCATAGGCTTGCTAGGAGGGAAGGTAGAAGGTGGAAATGGATATTGAAGGCCATGGGCATGGTCGAAGTGAATAATACAAGCAGAAATGCAATCCAAAGATGGATTTGGAACTCAATGAGATAAGAGAAAGGATGGAACAACTAGCATTGAGGATGCAGCAGGAGGTAAAGGTACATTGGAGGTATGAATGTCCTCTGAACAGGAAGGAAAAATGACCTGTTCAAAAGTTGTTGGTCAGAAAGCAACAACAAGAGTTGAGAAGGTGGTTGAGGGAATTAGAAAATCTGAAAGACATAGAGGAGGAAATGGTTTACATCTATGAACCAGAGACAGGGAGACACCTCAGTGATGAGGAGGAGGTGAGATCAGTCAAAGATCTCATAGACTGTCAGGTGGGCAGAAATTGACTTTCAAGTTGCTAGGTAGTCAATGGAAAGATATCAGTGGAAGGTATCATATGTTGCCAGAGGAGCAGTGATGAAAGTTTAAATTGCTAGGTGGGAAATGAGATGGGATTGATTGATCTCATAGACTTCCAGGTGGGCATAAGAGAAGTTCCAAATTGCTAGGTGGGCAGGGGGAAAGAAATGAGACTGTCAAAAAGTATCAGGAGCTCAGAAGTGGGTTCAGGTCAACAAGGGGTGCTGATAGATGAAGATTCATGTGGGTTTTCAGACCATGTGAATGAATATGATGAGAATTTAAATACTTTCACCATCAAAGAGGAGGATCAGAGGAGCATTCTGATTATTAGGGGGATCAAGACATTCCTACCAAACAACCAAGTAGAGGCCAATGCACATGATGAAAGTGCAGCAGAAGAAGAAAGACAACCAACAGAAACTGTCAAAGAGGAAGAAATGGAGCATACATTGATGTCTACCCTAGCAGAAAGAGCATTCAATAGAATTGCTCAAAATTTTCAGTCAGGAGGCTGAATAGAAGATGACTATAGCACTGGAGTCTGCAGCAGAGGAGGAAATAGACAGCATGGATTTTGTTGAGCTGTATGAGGAATTGGAAGCGCTAGAGAGAAGGGTAATAGTACAGAGCATGAACATCCAATAGGCTAAGTTGGAAGCAGATGGAGGAGCATACCAGCCAGGAGAGAAATTAGAGGAAGATGGAGATGTACTAGCAGAGGAGATTACAGAAGCTAATATGTCAGTGGAGGAAGCTGAACAACAACTCAGTGATGATACTGCAGAACTGAAGTTTGCAGCAGGGTTGCAAGATAATTCCATAGAAGAAGAAAATGATATGGGGGATCAAGATGATCTATCCACTGATAAGGAAGAGTTGCAGCCGAGAAGACTGCATAAGAAGAACCAGCCACTACAGCCGTTGGACAGAGTGATAGAGGAGATACGAAGGCTGATGTTGAGTTTAGCGCAAGAAGCAGTCAACAAAGGGAAGCTAAACAGGGGAGAACCTTCCATAGAAACATGGAAGAAGGAGAAGAAGAAGCAGCAACAACAAAAACAACATTGACATAGCTAGAGAGGAGCAAGAGGACATCTCCAGAAGAGAGTTTGGGATCTAGGTGGATTTCAATAGAGATGGAAAGCTCATGATCAGGAGATCATAAATTTCTCACAACAGTGGAGTATGATGTAGGAGCATCGCTCCACCTCAGTACACGCCATCATTCCAACACATCAGTGTGCATTTTAGAGAAGGAGAGGCATTGACCCTCTCATTTTTAAATTTGAAATATGATCCTATACGGATTATGTGTTGTAAGGCTAATAAATTCCAAGCCATACCTTTGTATAGGTAGTGGATAGGGTCGCCTTAATTGTTTCTTGTAAGAAGGTCTAGGTCTGAGTTAGGTTTGGATCATCATTTATGTAATGAAGTCGTAGAAGTATGGTGTCTTAACTGAGACAATAATGACACTAAGGCGGTGGAGAGGATAATCTTGTAGAGCCCTCATTTTGTAAAGAGAGAGAGAGATATTTGTAGAGAGGTCAGAGAAGCATAACTCATAATAGAGTTAGATTAGGAGAATTTGAGAGAAATGGGACTCTGTTGCAATCTAGTTTTTGTAAACATCTGTATAGACACACAAAGATAATAGAAAAGCAATTTTTCCTGCATATGGTGTGTTCATGTATTTATGTTTATTGTTATGCTTTTATATGTCATTCAGGTTTTGAATGTATGAATTGGTGAAGTACTGTATAAATTTCAATTGTTTCTCATCTTTGAGTTCTGAGTGCAAGGAGTGCACATTGTCCGCAAGGAGTGCATTGACAGAGGTGAGTTAACCTCAAGGAAGCTCGGGAGAGATACCGTTGGACCTTCATCAGCAGAAGTGCAAGAAGTGCACAAGAAGAACTATGTGTTGATTTCAGAGAGAGATAGAGTTATTGAGGATAGCGGGTGCAAGTGTGCATGGAGAGAACTCTTTTTCGAGTTCAGGAGAAAAGAGTATCAGGGGAAGATACTCACAGTGTTGTTGAACACTCTGTAGGAAATGCTGAACAAGGTGTTCTTTGAGCGAGAGGTCATCAGGAGGGCACAAAGTTTTCCTTTGAAAGGAAAAATAAGGGTCGAGACCCTTAAGAGACTGAGTAAATCGAAAAGCTCAGAAAAGATAATGAAAGGTGTGTGTAGGAGTTGGACTTACACTAAGTCCAAAATATTAGAAGAGATAACATGTTTAAGAGCGCAAGAGAGACCCATATAATTGGGTCTGCAAGGTGAAAGATCAAAGGCCAAAACCTTTGAAGACTGAGAAATTTTCCAAGGCGGAAGGAGTCAAAAGCTCAGAAGGAGGAGCGACAAAAACCATCAAAACGCTTGTGAGAAGGAGCTTGGACCATCATATCTACATCCAGTGAACCAAGGAGAGTGCAGAGGAGGAGAATAGATCCCATCCATTGGATCTCAGTGCAGAGGATCGACAACCCTCCGATCTAAGGTAAAGTGCACGAACATTAACTCTTATTTGTGCACAGGAGAGTAGACTGGTCAAGTCCCGAAGTGAGTAGGGACTATCCATCGTCGAGGGTGATAGGTGGTGGAAGGTCGGAGTTTCGAGTGAAAGCACTCTGGGAGGAACGAGTGCATAGGAGTTGAAACTCCCGAAGATTGAATAGAGGAAGAGCTGAGAGTCGTCGATCTGCAGGGGAAACTTGTCAACAGATCACGAGCTCCGGGTAAATTGTAGAGGAGTTTCGGTTGAGAACTGATATTGCCGAAGCCCGAAGAGCCAAAGCGTCAAAAATTTGAAGAGTGAAGAGTCGAAGAGATGAAGAGCCAAAGAGATCTGGACCATTAGATCCAGAGGGACACGTGGCGGTAGATTGTAGGCTTCGGGTAAGTTGCATTTGAGTTTCGGTTGAAAGTTGAAACTTCTGAAACTCGAATACCCAAAGTGAATCTGGGTCGTCTGATCGAGAGAAAATGTGGCGTAAATCTGTGAACTTCAGGTAAAGCCCGAAGTAATCCATAGTCATCCGGTTAGGGAAGACGCAAAGGGATCACAGCCATTGATCTAGGGTGGACACGCATCAGTGGATTAAGAAACTATGGAAGCTTGACATACAAAGGAAGGCGAGGTTTGACATTTGAGATTTTCGAAGCTCAAAAATCTGAAGTGAAAACAACCGTTGATGTAAAGGTGGACATGTGACGCCAGATCCAGAACTCCGGAGGAAATTGGAGGGGGAAAAGTCCAAAGAAATGGAGGAGATATTGATCGTTGATCGAGGAGGGAGTTGTAGGACCGTTGATCTGGTTGAGGATACCAATGTCCCGAAGCGAGAGCACAGTCATTGATTAGGGAGACACGTGTCAACAGATCTTCCACTTCGAAAGATACCCAGTCAGAGGTAGAGGAGGTTTGAGAATTGAGATTCCTGAAGGCCGGATTCGCAGAGGAGATCATGGCCGCATATTTAAAGGGACAGGTGTCGAAAGATCTTCCACTCCAGAATATTGTCATGCAGAGGAAAGTGGATATTTGAGATTTGAAACTTCCGAAGGCCAGAAACCTGGAATCAACAGAAGTCATTGGTTTGGGAGGGAGCTACGAATCGATAGATCATGGAGATCTAGGATAGCACATGGAAGGAGGAAAGAAGGCATGAATAGGAGGATAAATCGCAACCGTTGATCATGGAACATCATTGAGGTGAAAGAGATCGACAGATGGGGAGGCTTGTAGGGCCAGGACTTGATCGAGTTTTAATTTTCCTTGAGTGGGCCACAATTTCAACCACGGTTTCAACAAAGGGATACATGGCACTTTGAGGTGAATTGTGGGACGAAAAGAGGGTTGGTCTCAAACCACTCTTTTCTATGCCTGCAATCACATATTTTCACATGGTCGACATAGCGCAGGGGCATATGAAGGAAGGGGATAATGAAAAAGGACTAGCGCCCGCAAATTGAAGAGAGCCCAGAGCGTGCAGAAAGAGGGTGTGGATATCACAAGACCTGCGCCTAAAGGAGAAAAAGGGGCATGTGTAAAATTGTTTTGGGTTCAATCAGTAGCCCGAAGAGTTGATCGAACTCAGGAGAAAGAAATATCTAGAGACCAAGAGGTCGCAGAACCCCAGGAGGAGAGGGGGGTTGCATCACGAAATCCTAAGGAAGTAATAAACAGTATGTAAGCACTCACATGTAGGAATGGCATTTCATATTCAAAATAGTAAGGAAGTAATAAACAATATGCAAACACTCACATGCAGGAATGGTTGTGTATGTAATTGGGTTCAAATCTCGGTTCACCTGCCTACCAACTCAACACACTCTCTACTTATAGTTTCTTATCTTTGATGGTTACATGGTTGATCCTGCCAGTGATCGTATTTAAGTATTTACATTCAACAGTTATTTAACAACACTACTCATATATTACGTAATCAGGAAATACAAGATGTAGTTTCCTTTAACTTATCATTTCTATGCAATAAATTTGAAATTTGAAAAACAATCTACCCCTCATGGTTTTAACTATATAAATAAATTTTTTTGAGAAATTGGGGTTTTTTTAAATGGTCAAAATGCCCCATAACAAATGTGTGATCAATTTAAATTCTATCACTGCTTCACACCGTCACCAATAGACATTATCATAATTAACATGTTTACAGATCTGAATGGTCGTAGTCAATTGTTCAAACAAACGGCTTTGATGGTGATTTGTTGTTATGCGTTTTGGGTTTATTGTGCTTGAGGAAAGCATTGGATGTAGGAGGTGTTTCTTGGTTTTTACACCGGGATTAAACAATGCTATCTTGGGCCAAGGCTAATGGCTTACATAGGGCACAATTATGTGGCTTCTAAAACTGTGTTTTGTGAAGTAGAACGAACAACAAGCAAGGCCAAAAACTCAAATGAACTGTCAATTGGGTTGTGGATACTCGAATTAGAATACAAATAGATCTGAATGTGAAACTAATTCAAATAAATAGGAAGTCTAGTGTATGTGTTGTGTAGATAATTAACAATGTGTATAAACAATATTTTACCAATGATCAAAGAAATTTATGGTTGGTATTAATTAACAACAGGGTTGCAACACAAGTAGATATGATAACTATTATCATAAAGTAAGTATCAATATTAGATGTTCTTTTATCTCTTTAAAAATATTTTCAAGAGGAAAAACTCTAAGTATCAATGATGCTATCATTAATGGGTACCAACTACCAAGTGGACTTATAAAGTGGACCCTTTTACATTAAATAACTATCGATTACTATCTAATGGTGTTATCATTAGTGGGTATGGACTACCCTATGAACTTATAAAGTGGACTCTTTTACATTAAATAACTATCTACCATTGTCTAATGGGCTTTATACAAAGAGGATGCCCCCATACAACAATTGACTAACTCCTAGGTAGCCTAAACTAGGGAGGTTAGGGTAGGATGCTAACATCTCTTCCCCCTTTCAAAGCAATGTTGTACACAAGGCTAGAGAAGAGGAAATTTCTGCAATGACATGGTTGGTTCTCATGTGGCATACTTGGATGGCATGTATGTCCACTAGATCAGTACTTCATGGATCTTACACTAGTGCAATTTGCACTTTCTAATATCCAATACTACTTCCATCTGAAACCAAATGGAACCTTCATCATCAAGTTCTAGTAAGCTTGTTTGCACCTTGCACTTTGATCCCATGGTATTCTTCATACAAGACACATGAATTCTAGATGGATCTTGGAGTGCACTGGAAGAGCCAATTTGTAGGCCACTTGTCCAATGTGCTAGATAATCTCATAGGGCCCATAGAACTTTTGTGCTAATTTTTATGTGTTTTTTCTTTGAGTGATGTTTGTTTATAAGGTTGAAGGAAAAGAAACATCTAATCCTCTGCTACAAAATATTGTTTACAGTGATGCTGGTCTATTTGTTTCTTCAATCTATTTTGATCCATAACCAAATTGTCCTTCAGTGTGGGGAGAATGGATTTTCTAGTGTCAAGTGTGTGATCCATTGCCTGAACCTTGGAGGTGCCTGATAAATATAAAGTCATTGGCAATGGTTTTTTACCATAGACTGCTTCATATGGGGTCACTTTTGTAGCTCCATGATACGAGGTATTGAACCATCATTATGCAAGGGGAATTCATTGTGCCCATTGGTGTGGTTTTTCAAAAGAAAAACATCTCAAATAAGGTTCTAAGCACTTGTTGACCACTTCAATTTGACCATCTCTTTTCGGGTGATATGCAGTGCTCATTTTTAGTTGGGTACCATGTAGTTTAAACAAATTCTACTAAAATTTGTTTGTCAACGTAGGCTCCCAATTTAAGACAATGGAAGAGGGCATGCCATGTAACTCAAAAATATGATCTAAGAAGACTTGGGCAATTAAGGAGGGGGTAAATGTATGTGGTAAGGAAAAAAAATGAGCATACTTTGATAGACAGTAAACTACCGCCATGATCACGGATTTGTTGCCTGCTCTTGGAAGTCCCACTATAAAATCCATAGAGATGTCAGTCCATATATGTTTTGGGGTTGGTAGTGGTTGCAATGATCTTGGCATATTTATTGTCTCACCCTTATTTCTTTGGAATGTGTCACAGGTTGCCAAGAAATCTTGGATGTCAGTTTTCATGCCTTCCCAAACTTAACAAGTGATTAATTCTTTCATATGTTTTATGAAATCTAGAATGACCTGTTGTAGGTGATAAATGCAATTCCTCCAAGATCCTTTGTTTTAAGGAAGAATTATTTACTAGAACAATGTGTCATTTATATTGCAATGTATATAGCTTCCATTAAACCCTTTAGGAGGCTTGTCATCTTCCTGAAGCCTATGGATGAGTTGAATGATAGTGTCATTTGCCAACCATTTTTATGGACTTCATCGAGCCACCCTGGAATGGGTATAGAAAAGGAAAAGAGGGATCCATCCTCCTCAAATTGTCGAGATAAACCATTATCCATCACATTTTATTTATCCTTCTTATATATATATATAATCTCATAATCATAACCTAACTTCTTGGTGACCCACTTATGTTGTTCTCATGATGATAACAATTGTTCAAGAAAGTACTTCATACTATGATGGGCAGTCTTGATATGGAAATGTCACCATATGAGATATGAATTCCACATCTCTAAATTTCATGCAGGATGGCCTTTACCTCTTATTCATATGTGAATTTACCCAAATTGAAGTCACACAATTTCTCACTAGTGAATTCCAAGTGGTGCCCCTTCTTGCATCAAAATTGTTCCAAGACCTCTACTTGAGGCATCACATTCAAGGAAAAACAAATTTAGTAAAATATAGTATTTTTAATACTAAATCCATGCACATGGCATCCTTTAAAGCAGAGAAGGCTTGCTCAGTTGCTTTGCTCCATACAAGGGAATTCTTTCTTAGCAAGGATATTAGGGAAGCCCCAATTTTTCCATATTCTTTTACAAACTTCTTGTAGTAGATGATAATTCCTAAGAACCCATGAAGTTTGTTCAATGTCTTGTGTTGAGGCCAATCATGCATAGCCACAAATTTATTTGGATCTTCTCTTACACCATTCTTACTGACAATCTGCCCTAGGTATTCAACCCATGAAGCCCCAAAATAACATTTGGAGCAGCTTAGAAATAGTTGGTGGCTCTTTAAGAGTTGCAAGGCTCTAGCAACATGCTCTATGTGAGAGTCTCAAGTTTAATTGTAGATCAAGATATCATCAAAAACTACTAGCGCAAAACTGCATAGAAAGGGTAAAACAAATTGTTTATGAGGCTCTAAAACATGGATGGATCATTGCAAAGGTCAAAGGACATGACTAAAATTTCATAATGACCCTCATGTGTGATGAAGGTTGTCTTCGAGATGTCCAACTCTTTCATTCAAATTTGGTGGTAGTCGAAACACATCTCTAGTTTAGCAAAACAATTGGCTCCGTGGAATTCATCAAATAGATCATCAATAATTGGGATGGGGAACTTGTCTTTGATGGTTAATTTATTGAGGGCCCCATTGAGCACTCAACACACCCTAAAATATTTTGCGAAATTTCTTTCTTTTTGGGTACCACTTATCATTTTTTGAATCAGAGACAGTATTATGGGATGGATGAATTTATATGTTGTTTTGAGCCTTGTTATCGGTTATTATTTTTTGGCTTGAAGTTATTGTCAGATTGATCTCTTTTAGTAGCATGGCATGAAAGGCCTAAAATGTACATGGCTTAAACTTTTTCAATGGTCGTTGATAATAAATTTCTGGTCTATAATACATTTCTTTAACATAGCCGATATGTTTTCGGCATTGGCGAAATGCCAGATATAAAACACAAATGCGGAAAACCATAACAAATCGTCGATCGACGAACTCCAAGGGTCGAAATGGAAAAACATTGACTGACACAAATCATCAATCGTCGATGTGTCATCGGTGTTGGGAGGATAGGACATTGTAGCCAAGGATGTATGTTTAAATAAAGTCATCGATGTTGAAAAATGTTTCCCACGAAGAGTTAAAAATTAATAAGACACATGTCCTTGTTGCGTAAATAGTCTGTATGACTCAGTCTCTTCCCTGCATCATCATTTTAGGTTCCTCCATGTAATATCTGTACTTCCATGTCAGCATTTCCACGTCAGTGACATATGACGATTTTAATTGGCGTCAGAACTTTTGCCTAAAGGTATCAATGAAACATGTCTAAGGAAAACTGTCGATGCCAATTCACTTATTTACTATCGGCAGACTGATAGGTCACCAAACCCAGGGGTTTTTCACCAAACCTTTGTCATTCTACACCAGTAATCCTGGTCGATCTGTGATGTTGTTCCATTCAAAAGAACCAGTTTTTTTTTTTCCCGACGCCAATCATACTAGTTTCTTGTGAACACGAAAAGGCATGGTGACTTGGTGGGACACCCCTAACTGAGGTAAGTCACATTTCTGCATTTTGGTAGACAAATTAAATTTATGCGCAATCAACACCACAAACTTGTGTGTCGCCTATCTATTGTAATTTGAATTCACTGATGAACTACGAAAACCTGCTCATGCGCCTCGAGCCTGCATTGCATTTGATCCTAAGAATGGTGCTGGTTTTGTAATAGATTGCACATATCACATTTGCACTCCCAAATTTAAGACTTGATGCGACAAGGTAAATACACGTTCTGTTTAAATTTACAAGGTCATACACAAACATGCTATTTCTTTTGCAAATCGCTTATTCCTCGAAGCAGACGAAGGATCAAGAGAAAGCGTCAAGGAGGTTACAGCCCGCTCTCTTACTTTGATTACTAGTAAGACCAGGTTAATTTCTTGCAAGAAAGAGGTAAGCATTGTCTTTATCATTTATGCACTTGTGATTGCGTCAATGACTCTTGTTGAGGTTGGCTGACTTCTAACTATAAAATTGTTTTATTTTCTGTAAGAAAATGCCTCCAAGAAATCCAACGAATAGGCGCTTACCTAGAATGACCAAAAATAAGGAAGCAGAGTTCAGTGAAGGGTCTACATCGGGCGCTACAAGAGAACTTGATTTTGTCTCAAAGACAGAATCAATTATCCTCACATCCACCAAAAAGGAATTTTCCCAACCTCCGGTGTTTGGCGACATGGAGACAAGCACTAGATCTAAAATGGTGCTCCCACATTGGGGAGACTTGTATAGAAAAATCAGTCAGGTGAATTATCAGGAGTTGACACCCCACAACAACCCAGACATCAGAATATTGGATGATCAAGTGTTCTTGAACATCAATAGATCATACCTGCATAGGGTGTCTTGTCAGACCTCAGTTCTTCCCTGCATTGATACTTTAGGATGGATAATCGACCACGCAAACACAGTGAAATGCAAAATCAACAATGCGAAGCGAAAATGCATTGTTGTTTTCCTTCTAGTTGAGGTACAAAAGTATTATAAACTCAGGGACCTAGATGAGAGGTTAAACACATATTTCGTGGTCAAATTTTATGAGTATCATGACACCAGCAGGTTACTAGCCTCATGGTGGAAAGAAGAAAAAAAATTCAAAAACAGAGACATCGACTGGTACAACACGGTAAATATCAAAGAACCCTACATGTATCTAATGGCTTTGATTTGCCAATTATATGGAGAAAATGATTGCTCAAAAGTTTTAGAAGATTGGATGCCCTTGGCATATACCATGGAGATTTTTGGGAGTAGTTTCAACTGGGGAGCTATTATCTCCAAGAAGTTAAGTATTAATCTCCTACAAGCCTAGACATCGAAAGAAGGAGAAGTTCCAATCTCTTACATGGCATCCTACTTTCTGGACGTAATCTACGCAAGAAATTTTTTCGTAGGTATGAATTTAAGCTAGCATATTGTCGAATTGTCGACACATGTTTATTTTAGTGTCTTATGGGAAAATAGGTACAAAATATCATATGCCATGATCTGTGATGGGTTCATAACCAAGATATACTTCATTATATTTAGAAAGGAATTCCCTAGGCTTTCGGCAACATCAAAGAAGATGATAGCTAAATTTGGCCACTGGTACTTCGAAGAGACAAACATCTATTTGGAGCTATTGGTGCACTCCACCTACTCCCCGTTCATGTCCTGGATCGTCTCATATTGGGAGATATATGTTACCAAATCATTTTATAAGGTTATAATTCTTCCCTAGTAAAGGATAAGAAGAGAGATTTCATTCCCTATGGTTTTCATATATGGTTGTATATGGTCAAAGACACTACGCAGGTGAAACAAGAGGGATTAAGCCAGCTTGAGTATTGGTTCCCCACAGGCCTCTTTCATAAGCATGATCCAAAAGGTTTAGTTCCCTAGCACGTGTCACATGTATCCTCATATTGGTCGTATGCTCATGATAGTTATGAAGATGAAATATTTACAGAGGGCACCCATGACTGGGAGGAAGTGATCCATAGAAGGGTTAACCCAGGCATGACCAAATTCAAAGCAATTTATATGGATGAGCAAGTTGAGACAATAGAGAAGACAATTGAAGAATCCCTCGGGGTAAGAGAAGAAAACAGAGCAGTAGAAGCTGCAGAGGAACAAATGAGGGGGATGTTGTTACTGGAAGAAGCCCAAAGATCTATACAAAGGTCAGAAGAAGATCCCCCACTTAACCCTTTGATAGAACCCTTGAGTATTACCCTGACTGACACAAGCAATTGTGGAGAAGAGCTAAATGGCTCAGAGACAATTCCACCAGAGGAAATCGTTGATCAAGAAAACCCTAGCCCTATGTCACCACAGGTAGGATCATCAGTGACTACTATAGCGCAACGGAGGATAGCAATAGCATCAAGTGGGACGGGTGTGCCTACTATCTTCATAGACTTAATTACCATATATGATGATGAGAAAAGCTCAGAGGTTTCGCACATAACCCCAGTACCAATCACAGAAGATGAAGAACTAGGGGAAACATTTTCTCCAGCTTCTGATGATTTGATCCCAAATCCCTAGGAAGGATAGCATGAGGATAGTATCACTATGGACACTGAATTTATTGATCAACTGGGAATGAAGCCTTAGAGGAAGGTCACTGAATTGGTTAAGTCCTGTTCAGTGGACATGAAAGGAATGAGCACTAAGGTTGAATTGAACATTCTGACTTTAGGCTCATACGATTGCTTAGTTGGGATGGACTGGTTGGACCAGCACCAAGCCCTTTTGGATTGCCAGAACAAGAGGTTTACATGCTTGAACGAGGAGGGAAATCAGGTAACAGTCCAAGGAATTCCCAGAACCATGGCTGTGAGGGAAATCTCAGCCATGCAGCTGAAGAAATGTTACCAGAAAGGCTGTCAATTATTTGCAGCCCGGGTGGAAGAAAAATCCCGAGATGAAGTCTTGAATCTAGAAGACCACGAAGTACTCAAAGAATTCAAGGACATATTTCAGGAGGTACCTAGACTACCTCCGAAGAGGGACATTGATTTTTATATAAATTTGATGCCTGGAGCAGCTCCAGTTTCGAAGGCTCCTTATAGAATGAGTATGCCAGAGCTGAAAGAGTTGCAATTGCAGCTCGAAG
>SNQJ01S0055152.1:0-14738 GCA_010110895.2 Picea sitchensis
AATCAATCCTTTGACATCAATCAATTACTTGACATCAATCAATGACATCAATCAATCAAACCATTGGCATCAATGACAACATGATCCAACATTTCTCAGCTTCGTCAAATGTGAGGCAGCGTCAAAAAATGAATTCAATCCCACGACGATAAAGAGTATCACCGAGGATAATATACTGACGGGCTTGGTAGCATATTCGATGGTGGTCAATGCTAGACAAGGTGGGCTGAAAAGTCTGGTTCTAGAATTATATGATGATATCTCTATACCAAGGGTTATTAGAACTAATCAGGAAAAGGGATTCATCAGGTAGTTAATCGACTGCTACATTTTTCGTCTCAGAGCAGGGAAGGTCGTATATCAACTCGGAAAACACCAAGGATTTCTTGGACTTAGCGCGTTCGAACTCTAAGTCAAACTCCTGGAGTATTATGATCCATTTGGAGTATTTTCCCCCTAGCAATTGGCGTTTAAGAATGTGTTGCATAGGGTTGTAGTTAGAAATTACTGTAGTCTTGCGAGAGAGGATATAGTGCCAGAAACGTTGAACAGCTTGGACAGCTGCCAAGGACAATTTTTTAACATGTAAATACTTGGTTTCGGTAGTCATGAGAGTCGGACTCAAGTAATAAATGACATGTTCATCATGAGAATCATCCTCCTGAATGAGAACCATAGCGATAGTATAGTCTCAGGCTGCGAGGTAAAGGAAATAATCCCAACTGTAACTAGGTGGGAAGAGTAGTGAGGTATGTGTCAGACAGTTTCAAAACTTCAAAATATTTGTTGGCAGTGGTATCCCATATGAACTCAGAACCTTTCTTGAGCAGTCGCGTAAATCCAAGATTTAGCTCAGCATAGTTTCGGATGAAACGACGAAGAAGGTTTGCCTTCCCTTGCAAACTTTGTAACTGGCGAAGTGAGGAAGGAGGAGGGAGATTGAGAATCGCCTTGACCTTCAAAGGATCTACCCTGATCCCTTGATGTGAAACAATAAATCCTAGAAGTTGGTCAGATTCTACGCAGAAAACACATTTGTAGGGATTCAAGCATATATGGTAAAACCGACATCGAAGGAAAATGGCGCAGAGGTGTATTGGATGATCTACATGGCGCATGGAATGAGCGAGTAAGTCATCAAGATATGGTTGCACAATGTGCTTTATATTATGGAAGGCGTAAGACATAGCACATTGAAAAGTTGCGCCGACATTCTTTAAACCGAATGGAAGTTTTCGAGAGGCGAAAGTGCCCCAAGGACAAATAAAAGAAGTCTTCTGTTGGTCCGTGGGAATGATATTGATTTGATTATATCCAGAGAAACCATCCATCAGAGAGAAGATTTCACTTCCAGCACAATCGTCGACGAGCTGGTCAACGAAGGGGGTAGGAAAGTTGTCTTTAGGACAAGCTTTGTTAATGTCCCTATAATCAACACACACATGGATTGTGCCTTATTTCTTGTCGATCAGGACAAGATTGGAAACCCAGTTAGTTAGAGCCACAGGATAAATAAAGCCAGCTTTGAGGAGTTTCTCAACTTCAAGTTTGATAGCGGCCGCTTTACATGGGTGGACTGGATGAAGTCGTTATCGGACGGGTTTAACGTCTGGGTATGTCTTAATCTCATGTATCACAATGTCGGGGTCAATACCTGACATTTCTTCATAGCTCCAGATGAAGATGTCACAAAATTCTTGGAAAAGAGACTTCTAAGTGACAACTTCATTAGGGGAACACGAATCTCCGATATGCACATTTTCAACAATTCCAGGTTTTATGGATATGTCGAGGGGGATGGTGGTTGAGATATTACTTAAGTTCCCTTCATAGAATGGATCATGTGTAGACTTGGGAACGGTAGAAATGACGACAATGGTCGACGGGGTTGAGATCCATTGGTAACCCTCGAAGGTGTGTTGTTCCAGGAAGAGGATGGAACAATGATGTCCATCATCCCAAGGGGTGTCTTCCATGGACATAATAGACATAATCACTTTGTCCATGGGAAAAATGATTCGGAATGGATCTGGAGATAAATCACCGAGAGAGGGGGTAGAAGGGGTTTCTGATTGAATGGCTTGATAAGCAGATTCGACCGGACTCAAAGGAATTTCTTCACCATAACGGAGATGATCGTCGGGGTTGGGTACCATCCATGGGTCGTAAGATGTAGGGGTTCCATGAATAGAGGTGGAGATCATGTTGATCAAGGCGACAAAAATATGTGGAACATCAGGTGGTGGGATGGGGAAAGTACCCATTAATGAGGAATCTTTAAGAAGACCCACACCAATGTTCTTGTATCCGGGGGGGTTTGCAATGAATGGTACGTTGCCGATACGTGCATCGGAGTGAAAGAAGGCCAATTGGTCGACGGTAACTACTTTTCCTTGACGTGGGAAATGCACGACACAGAAAAGAGTTGACACAACTGCACGCATGGAATCAATCCAGCTATGGCCAAGTAGAAGGTTGTAATCGAGAGGAGCGTCAAAGACCTCCACTTCAACTTGGATCATTTTTCCTTCTAACATAATAGGCAATGAAAGGAGGACACTCTAAGGCTTAAAACCAGAGCCATTGAAGGCTTTGAGTGTGTTGTGGGATTCAGTCAAAGGAGGAGAGTCGATGGCTTTCCAGCAGGTAATAGACATGACACAAGCTAAGGCACCCTCATCAATAACCATTCTGCAAATGTTTTTGTCGGAGACAATAACTTGTATTTGGAATGTGAGTTGAGGGGGTAACCTTGGAATGTGATCTTCCAAGTCAAAAATTATTAAATTTTTATCTGTGGGGTCGATTCCACCAATATCTTTCAACAATGCCTTCCGTTGTATAGGACAACTTTGAAGGACTTCAAGGGCTAACATTGTGGATGGTGCTTGGGCCAAATCTTCGACAATACTGTAGTTCTGGGTAGCACATGCATGGGGATTGAAAGCCGATTTTTGAATAGCACCCTTTGGATGAGGGTGAAGAACTGTATCTAGTCTTAGTCGTTCGAGATGAAGAGGACGTTGGTAGGTGGAGTCGTGGGAGATGGTTGAACCAAGGAAGGAGGCATTGCATCAACCTTCTGTTTGGAGGAATGATAATCTTTGTATCGAGTGGTAAGTGTGATGTCATTCTTCTTTGAATCACCTATACAGATTAATACATAGGATATATTGGAGGGGGAAGGTTGGTCATGAATGACCAATTGGGACTGTTGTTGAGAAGGGAAGGGTTGTGACAATATGGCTAGAGTGGGGGCTAGAGTGGTCCCTTGAAGGAACTTAGTAACCTCAGCTTGTCGTGGACAATCCTTAGTGTAGTGATCATCACCACAGATAAGAAAAGGGTATCGAGGTTTGCGCTTATCCCTATCGTCAATAGGTGGTGTTTTGGTTTTCTCAGTTTGTGGATTATTTTTATCCTCCTTGGTCTTTCCCTTTCCTGTTTTGGATTTATTTTTGCCGGCAGGGGTAGATTGAACAGAATTTACCTCAGAAGTCTTTCCGGTGGGAGGGGTAGGAGAGGGAGAATTTTGAACATTAGAAGAAATGGATTTGGGGTTGTTGCTAGAGGTTTGGATGGAATAAAGTTGGGCATGGAAGGTGCCAATCACACCTTTAGCTGCAAGAGAAGTAGTAGGAGTGGTTGAAGTAGTAAAAGTAGAAGGATGAGTTTCATCAGGGAGTAAGTCGTAAGGAGTACTCGTTTGTGAGTAAACGAGGTCTAGGTATTGGGCACGACTGATTGCCTATTATTTTGTGAAAAATCCACCCATGGCGATGTCACGAGCGATGTCATTCATGAATGATTTCGTGAACCATTCTGCCAACAACTGATCGGGAAGTTCGAGTTTGATGAGATGTCGTCTCCATCGCCACTGGTTGGAGCCGCCCTTGTTTTTCACCTCGTGCAATTTTCGACGTTTGATACTTAAGATTTAAAGTTGTTTTTCTTTTCCTTCCGAAATCATACGTTTCTTAAATCTTGCCGTCTCAATGGCAATACTTTTTAACTTCCAAAAGAAAAGATTCATTTTTCGCCAATATGTCTGCCTTTTTGTTTTATTTTGAAATATCGCAAGTCGGGTATCGCAAGTCGGACACTTTGATTTTTGAATTCTCAAGTCCCGAGTTGCGAAACTGCGAACTCAGTTTTCAAATTTTTCACCCAAGGCAATTGACTATGGTAAAACCTTTAACCGTTGATTAGATATCATCGGTATTTCGCGCCACGGTACTCGTCGGACCCAAGATTTTGTTCTTATGGCCCCGATAGCCGAGAACGCGATAACTTTTCTGAGAACCTTGGTCGAGAACTAAAAGTAAAAAACTAACCTTGGTTGGTTTTGGCTCTCGGCATGTCGCGACTCGGCATTTTCCTTCATGGAATTAAAGTGTCCAAAACCCCGATTCATGAAGTTGCGACACGATTATCGCAATTTTAAATTAGGTGCCTAATCTAAGATTTTTCTCAAATTAATTGGGGCCTTAATTATCGCCGCATCGCGATATCGCGACTCGGCATATCATTCTCATAAAATTTTGCCTTCGAATTCCCGAGTCACGATATGGTGATTAAGTTAATCATATCATTAAGGATCCGCCAATCACGATTACCATTGATTGCATTAAAATCGGCCCTCGCGGTATCGCGAGTTAAAGGGTCAAAATGCGAAAACGAAGTTTGCGATTTAACGAAAGGCGAGGAAGTCTTTTTAAATCGATAAGGATTGTAATACTTTAAAATTAAACGAAATACGCCCCGCGCTTCAAGGTTGGCGCAATTCATGAGGTATTTATTCATTTACTCTCCATAACCCGAGTACCTGTCAAGCCGCCCAATATTCATGACATTAATGAGAAATTAGGGTAAATCCACGAAGAAAATAAGATCGGATTTTTTTCAATAAATTCGGTTTTATTCGCGATTTAAGAGACTTATGTCAAAGGTACATGATTTTCAAATATATACGACATTTCATTTTATTTTTTTAAACATTTCTTATTAATGCATAAAGCTCGCCTTTCCCCCAGGATACTCATTTCCGCATGTATACACAGGTCTACTGCAGAAGAGCAAAACACCAAGCTTCAGCTATGGCACCAAAGAGAGTAGCGAAAGCAAACGTCGAGGTTGCGGCACAGGGTTCGGATAATGTCTCAGATACTTCGCCTCGGACGAGTGGCTCAGTATCCACCTGGTCATCTATTTCAAACATTCTGAAATCCGGGCTGGTAAACTGTTCAGATTCTGATGACGATAACCTTGATATTGTGAAGGATGACATGAACACTAGGTACAAGACAATTGTTCAGTCGGGAATGCACCTGGTTGCAACCAGACCTCGGTTGCTCCCATACTATGATATGATCCAATGGGCATTGGATCACGTCGACCTATCTTCCAGGACTATCTTAAATGACCGACAGGCCTTGATCGGGACTTTTAGGCCGGAGCATATCCAGTCTATGTATAAGCTCCCAGCAACTTCTGAGTACACATATGGTAAAGAATTCCTGGAAGACTTCAAAAAGAAATAATGCAAAGAATTTGACAAAACCATGCCAGGCTTGATAAAGGATTGGGTGTCGCGTTTCATGACATTCAGAGTGAACGACAAGGATGTGTATTCGATTTCTTCTTTGGAGCCAAATTTTATGTATGTGGCGATGATGACCTGTCGACTTTTTGGATGGGAGGATACCACACATTTTTACGTCCAGTGGGTACCTCTCATCTTTCGGGTGGCAGAAGGTTCCTCATTCAATTGGGCGAAGATGCTCTCTGATAGTTTGTTCAACAGGATCACAGAGTACCAGGAGAAAAAAGCAGCCGGGAAACCATTCAGATTCTACATGTCCGCGTATATCATGGACGCAATATGCTCCCTGACGCCTTTCCCTTTAATGAATTGGGATTGGAGTCCAACCCATGAGAAAACTATTCATGAGTACCACGATAAGCTATGCGAAAATAACGCGAACCAGTTTATTTATGAGATTTTTAACTGGGTGGTGGTGCCCCTGCACGTCACCATTTTTGGTCTTTTGCCACCCCGCATCTCATATAGCATTGCCGAAAATCTGAGCCATATTGAAGACTGTTACATAGAGGAAGAATTCTCTTATTTGAGAGTGTTCGGAGCTGCTATTCCTCCTTTGGCACTACCGCTGTTCATTCCCGACAAGCTAGCCTGTCGCGAAATTGCTCGGCAAACAGTAATGGGCGGAGTGAGCAAAGAGCTCAAGGCGTCATCCAAGAAGGTATGGCCATCTTTCCCTATTCGGCTAAATTCATATTCATTATTAGATTTCGGACATGCCAAGGCTGAGGCTGTAGCCTTAGAAGACTTGAGCCTAGTCCACATTGAGTACAAAAAGCATGATCCGCAGAGGATCGTAAGCACCCATTTGGGGAATTGTGGATTAAAGAGATTTGAACATGAATTTTCGCCCTCGGATGATGTTTTCCGAGGAGTGAGGTCCTATTCGGAGGTGCAATTCCGAATCGGATCCCTGGCACCTGCAGACAGAGCCTCTGTTTTAAAATTTCAGGAGCATCGGAAAAGGTGCCTCCCCGTTGTCCTCCCCGTTGTGCTAGGAGGTTTGGGACTTCCCAAAGATAAACAAAAGGAACCCGAAAGTTAGGAGGGGAAAACCTCTAATCCTGAAAAGGAGAAAAGCCCCGAGCAGGAGAAAAATCCAAACAAGGAGGAGAGTCCTGAGCAAGAGAAGAATCCCGGGACAGAGAAAGAACCTGAAAAAGAGAAGAGTCCAGAAATAGAAAAGGAGAATACTGATCCTCCTAAGGAGCATAGTCCGGAGGTAGAAATAAAAGACACAGACCTACCAGAAACTCAGAATCCAGAGGCAGGGACGAAGACCTCTGATTCCCCGAAAGAGCAAGATCCACTCAACACACCAGGAAAAACAACGAAGCAAATCGGGGCACCCATCACCTCTGTCACCCCTTTGCAGTCAACACAAGGAAACATACAGGAAGGATGGATTTTTGGTGAAGAACTGAAGCCTATAAGGGCAGAGGAACTCCCTCCTAATGAATTCTTTTTTGACAAAAAGAGGAAAGTTGTAGTAAAGCGAGAATTTTATCAAGAGGGAGAGTCCACTATTAAGAAATTCAAAGTGATGACCGATGGGAGAAATAAAAAGAAAGATGAATTTGCCACGGAAATTGCAGGAATGCTGGGATCGTACGCAACGGAAAATCAATTCTCGGTCGAAATGTTAAAGAAGCAGCTCAAAGAAAAAGATCACCTGATCAAGACTCTTGAGGTCAGGGTGGCTTCAGCTGCAGAAAATGCTAAGAGTCAAGTAGGCGGAGAAATTGAGTTGGCCCGATTAGCCGATAAGAAAGAAATTGAAGTCCTCAAGATCAAGCTGGATCAAGCAAATTCTACGATCTGAGATGGTCGAGTGCAATCGGGCCAGCAAAGGGATATGATTACACAGCTACAGGCTCAGTTGGAGGTTGCAGAAAGCAAGGCGGTTGACATCGAGATCATTAAATCCTGAGCAACCGATATTCGAAGCAGGATCTCCTCTGCTAAACAAAGCCTGCTAAACAAAGTTGGAGATATTCGAGAAGACTGCCTATTAATTCATCGGATCTCCGAAAATCTGATTAACAAAGAAAGGAACGCAGAAGCTGCTTGGGTCGCTTTCCAAGAGGCAGTCATAGCGACCAACAACAGGTTTTCAGGGCCTCCCGGGCTCACCATTGCCGAACAAACCAGGGGTAATATCTTGCTAAAAAATTGGGAACAGGATATTACTTTAAGCAAAGAGCAGGCTCAAAAAGTGGCAAATTCATTAGAAGAGGCCATCAATAACATAAATGGTGAGCAGTTAGGGATAGAGATTGGAGGTGACACAGAGGCGCTGAGACAGATGAATATAGATTGGATTTCTCTCGACATAAAGGAGGAGAATGAGATAAATTCAGCGGAAATCTCCAAGATGGACAGGGTAGACCCAGTTCAAATCTACAAACATTTGATTTAGCCTAGTGCGCAACTTGGCGCCCTTGAACTCATTGATATACAAATAAATGATAAGCTTCCATAATTGGCCCGAGAATGCTATCTTGCCGAAGCCCGTTGTCAGGTCAAGCCTTCACAGCTTGTCACCCAGTTTGTGGACAAGTGTATCATGTACACTGAATCCATGCAAGGATAGGCACCTAGCACTTCTCGAAGATAGAATCGGCGAAATGGAGTTATTTCGCTCCCCCCAGCTGTCAATGCAAAACCTTCACAGCTTGTATTTCATTTTTGATACAAATGTATCCTATGTATTAAATCTAAGCAAAAAACAAGCACCTGGCACCTTTTTGAAAAATGGATTCGGACAGATGGAATAATTTGGCTCATCTGAACCAAGAGGTAAATTTTGTATAAATACATCACAAAAAGAAGGGAAAAGGGCTGGACTTTTTGGTGGTCATTGTAACAGAGTTTTCCCCATGAAGGAAGTTAATACAAAGCAAATTGAAGATTCTCGATTCTGTCCCGACTGTATTTCAAGTTTGTTTTGTCATGTTCTTTGTTTCTTTTCATTTTGCTCTACGCAATTAGTTCGTTTTGTTATGTTCTTTTTTTCTTTTCATTTTGCTCTACATAATTGAGAGGTATCACTATAACTTAGTGCGACTACTACTATAGTGAAGGAAGTCCATTTTTCGGTAATTGTTTCTTGTCCTTCCTCTGCACCAGCTATCAGCGGGTGTAAGACAAAGTTACAATTACAGAATTTTATGTTTTCTTACACCATGTCAATTATGTTCATGTCAATTTCCTCTTCTATGTATACGTGAGTTTTTTACCGATAGGAATTTTACGTTACTTGCAGCTAGATGTTTTTTTTTTTTTTCATTCCACACCTTTTGCTAAAAATCATACAGTTACGGGAAAGGGCCTTTAATTTGTATTCTTATTTCATTCCTCATGCGAAGATCTCTCTTATTTCGACCGAATTGAATCAGCGATTAAAATCTCTCGTTAAATCATTTCCATACTCATACTGTTCCTCAATGAATGTACCTACAGTAACTCAACCTAATATTCAACCCGAGATATCAGATCAAACACATATCACTTTAAGTATTTTCGACACGATCCTTAGAACTACAAATACCCGGGAAGAATTAGAACGTTCATGGGCAGCCATTGAACAAGATATTGCTACCCAGGAACAGTTGGAAGCTAGACAGTGTGAACATAGAAACCTTCATTAGCTATCTTATACCGAAGGTTAATGAAATCCTTTATCAACCATTATCATACTTTCGGATGCCTTGACACTGTACTTTAAAGCCTTAAGTACAGACTCAGGAACAACACCACTCATGAATGTGATCAGAGATATGAGTGGCTTTGGTTTGTTTGAAAGAACTCAAAATCTCATTTCTCGTTTCGTAGCGAATTGGTAACTGGTAGTGGGTGAGGAAATCCATAGCGAGGGTGTTGAAGTCGGTGAAGAAGCCTCATGGTAATTCGATATACCACTTCGCGGAGGAACCTATGAGGGTTCGCTGAAAAAGGCGTAAATGAATAGAGTCATCCATCAAGGATTTGGATGAGCACCAAAGGTGAAAAGTCATTACATGATTGTTCGGATCCTCTCCCGGCTTACCATCGAATTTAGGGATGTCGGATGTTAGTTTGGCTGGTATGGCGGGCCATTGAGGAGAGTGACGGATCAGATCATTTAAAATCCTTGATAGATTAGGGAGGTCCAGGGTGGCTAAGAAGGGTAACTATCTATTCACATGTGGGTACTGGTGACTTTGGGGAGGGAGTATCTTCGGTAGACCAATTGGACCATAGGTTGTTTGCATATAATGCGAAGATCCGAGCAGATTCGGTGGTTGGTGTGGAGGAAATTAATTCATAGGGTTGTACCCTTGAACAGGGGCATGGGGTTGAGCGTTCTAGCCCCAAATAGGATTATACGTGCCTGGATATGGTTGGCCTATACTAAGGGGTATGACAGATTTAGCTTGAGGCCGTTTCACCCCAGTCGATTGAGGATTATGTTGTATAAGATAATTCCAATACTGGGCCAAGGATGCAGGTAGGTTTTGTCCATAGGGTGGGGTCAGTGGGGGTTTCCCCCTAATCGAAGGTTGCGTCCCAATTGGGACTTGTCCTGCAAAAGGGGGTTGAGTTTGGCCTCCTTGGTGAAATTGTCCACCAACAGGAATCCGGTAATTAGGTCTGAAAGACGGGATGGTGCCACTAGGATCAGTGCTTCTAATAGAGGATGGAAGAGGTCCTTTGAAAGGGGGTGGAGTAAGTGTTGGAATGAAACCAAGAATATGGTGCCCAGAAGGAGTGGAACCACCAGGAGTCTTGGATGTGATTTGTGTAAGAGCGGGAATAGAAGCGCTCAACGCATGATATACGAGCGGAAGTGTTGGGGTGAATCCGGGTGAAAGAAGTGTGCCAATGGGGGCTTGGCTAGCTGCAGTAATCTCGGTGTGAGGACTCATAGTATTTGGGACCATTGTGTAATGGACCGTTTGTAGAGGGATAGTCAAGATGTGGTCTATTGGTGGAGCGTCTGAACCAGGGAAATAATAGGCAGTAGTAAAAGGTACTACATCTGGATCAGATGTTTCGGGCTGCTCAGGTGCGACAGTGATATCAAGGCCTGCTCCTGAGCCAAAGAGATCCCATCTAAAAATTCCAGTAGTCCAAAAAGGATCTTGACCCTCAAGTCCTATGAAATGTCTGGTTGGTGATCCAAAAGACTGAACAACTAAATCTCTGGAAGAATTCACTCGCACAATCCATCTCCTAGAGTCGGGAGGAAGTCAAAAGTCCTCTCAAGAATTGGTAATTCATAACTGCTCTAGAGAGTTAGTTATTTCCACTTGTGGAGTGGCAACGTCTTGGACTTCACTCTGTTGTGGAGAGCCCTACGGTGAGTTGGTAGGCAAGGGTTGAGAACCTTCCAGATCTTCTGGGGGTAAGCCTTGCATCCTACATGAACGACGTGGAGGGTCAATTGTGATTGAGTTAGAAACTTATGAAAGAAATTCTATGGCCAACTTGGGTAAACAAATAGCATGTGCTAGTAAAATCTAGGAAGCAAAACCAAGCAAACAAGACCTTTCGATTCTGAAGTCACTAGTTAGTGATGAAATCCAACATCGTGATGACGAGACAATAAGGGGCTAGGCTAGGGTGGAATTGTTACGTTGACGACCTGCTTAATGGACTTACACCCTAGTGCAAGCTCCCACACATAATCATGGGTATACCCTCGAAGGAGCCCGAGTGAGTTTGGCCAACGTCTTTTCCAGGTACCGTGAAGACTTACCCCTTCACAGTCACCTTGTGTAAGACCCTAAGAAGGTAGGCTACTAAGGTTACCACTAACAACAATGGTTCCTGGGGGAGCAGTCAACAGTTCGATCCACACACAAGGGTAGGGTATCTAACAAAAAATCAAGTTGAGAGGCTTCCACTCACCATTGTGGGTATACCTTCAAGTGACCCCCATAATACGTGCAATCTCTACATTGATATCAACAAAGCAGGGTGAGTAACTATGTCAATCTCGATGCGACCTCAGGTTTGACCCTTGTGTGAGAAGGGATTCCCATGACAAAATGTTGCAAATGGAATTTGACACTCCTTATCACAAGATGCTATTGTGTGTTTTATGCTTTGGAGAGTGTGCCTCACTGCCTATTCCAAATCTCTAGCCTAGCTAATGTTGGTGTAAAAGAGCCCTAGAAAAAATCACTAGTTGAATTTTAAAATTGAGCAATATTATTAAAGTTTGTTGTTACCCAAAAGGAGATGGAGACAGAGATGAAACCGATGTTGTGTGAGACTCTGAACCAACAATGCATAAATAGGAATGAATGATACAATTTTTTTGTTTGATGAATCCTATTTACAAGAGGGAAAGAGGAGTTTTTTGGAACAATCCGAACTACGATGTATGATCTTCTTTGAAATGTAATATCAAACAACCATGAACAATGCAAATTCCCTATTTGTTCTCTTTCAATACTTGAATGGCAATATTTTCGAATAAAAATTTGCTTAAAAAATAAAATGTCTTTAATTTTTATTACAAACCAAACAACAGGGGTGGAACTAAGAAAAAACAAGCAACCGACGAAAAAGAAATACACAACAAACACCCAAACCAATCTTTCAATGAAGAAAAAAATGACAAACTGACAAGACTAGTCTCTTCAAATGCACATGGGTAACAATTTTCCGAGTAATAAGAAATTGAAAAGAACAATTTATCTCAACTTTTAAACCAATCAAAGGCTCCCAACCAAACAAGCACTCAGATTTCAAAACCGAAGATTATACCCTTGTTGCGAAAAGGTCAAGAGGTAAAAATTGAGGAAACATGATCAAGAAGAGCTTTCAATTTCCGGAAACTAATCATTCACGAGATTTGAAGCCAAAAAACATTCAATCACTGGCCAGAGAAGTTTTTCCTATACACACAAACAAATCTAGGTATCTTAGGACACAAAAGACTTAATCCAAAATTTTTGCAAGTGGGTTCGCAGGCTGGCAGTGAGGTATAGTGAGAGAATCAAGGATTCTCGCAGGCTAGACACAGAAAGAATGTGAGAAGTTCACATTGAACTAAACAACAGGGTGAAAACTTTAGCAGTTCTCACAGGTTACAGAAGGGTGCAGTGTGAGAAGGTCTGTAATCAAGCAAATTTTGAAAAAAAGATAAAACTTCTGAGGAAACTTCTGGATCCAGGGAGTCTGTAAGGGTCTCCTCAAGACTCATAGATTGATGGGAATGAAAAATGGTAGGTTAAGAGAAAATGGCCAAGTAAAAACCACCAAAAATTGGTTGTATCCCTAGTGGAGTCACCAATTTTGTTATCGGACAAATCGATAGGTGTGGACACTAACAGATCTCCCTAGATCCACCTAGATCTAGAAAAAAATAGGACAGGACATGACTCTTTCCCTAAGTTGTAGTCATTGAATCTACTAATAAGAAGGAATGAGTGACATACCTTTATATCGCTTCCTTAGGTCTCCGTTGTTCCCGCTTCGCTCTGGCGCTCTTGTGAAGTCAGGTCCAAGACAACACAAACCAACCAAAGTGAAGATAGCAAAGTATTTTCAATTTCAACCTAGGCATATGATCAAGGAGTTATGCTATAAAATAAGAATGATTTTATGGGAAAGGGACATGTCATTGTATTATATTAAATGAAAGTATAAGATACAACCTGATTGCCTTGATGTCGCAAGCTTCCTTTCAGTGACCCTTGGTTCCAACACACACACTTGCTCTATACTTTCTTGAAGAAGATCTGATACCTCTTGATAGACCAAATAGAGTCTTCAAGCTTCTTTCTAAGCAGGGTTCTTCACACAATTCTTTCACCAATTCTTCATTCAATCTTTCTTAACCTTTTCCATGAGAAACCTTTCAATATATAGGAGAAGGAGGGATGGTTACATGGATGAGGATGATGCCACCAAATCTGAGAAGTCAGTAGGATGCCAACCATGCAAATGCCAACTCATTTTCTAGAAGATCCCCTTCTAGAACCTTCCTGACCTCTTCTCCTTTCCAAGCTTAAAAACAGGTTCGTGCCCTATCTATGGAGCAGACTGGGAACAATTAGCACCCTAAGTGTGGGTGGCCTGTGAGAATGAGGGATTTTCACACCCTGTAACATAGGTAGCCTACGAACTCATCTTAAAAATGTGTTTTTTGGAAGAATACAACAATCAATTTTCTCAGGCAAGAAGTCCTTGTGGGAGCCTAAATACAACACCGTAGAGACATCACCAGAGTGACCAAAATAATGTGTAACACCCAATCCCCTACTTCAAAACTTCTTTCACTGCGATGTTGATCTGCTTGTTGTTTCATGTGATTTTGTACCAAGGTCAGGTTGTCCTTTAATATTTGGATAACTTGTTGTTGATGCTCTATGTGATCTTCCACTACTTGAACCTTAGATTTTTCTTTTAGAGAATAAGTGATGGAAGGAGGGTGGTATCCATAGAGTGCCATAAATGGTGTCATTTTCATTGCAGTATGAAAGGAAGTGTTATACCACCATTCTACCAAAGGTAACCATTTGAACCATTGTGTTTGTTTATCACAGACAAAGCAATGAAGGTAGCCTTCCAAACATTTGTTCACTATCTTGGTTTGTCCATCAAATTGAGGATGATAGGATGAGCTATGAGTCAATTGCGTACCCAAACAAGAAAATAATTATGTCCAAAAATGTCCAGTGAATATGGGGTCTCTGTCACTTACAATAATCTTTGGGCTTCCATGTAGATTTTGAACTATCTCCATGAATGCGGTGGCAACTGTCCTAGCTTTGAAGGGATGAAAGAGTGCACAAAAGTGTGCGTACTTGGTTAGTGTATCAAAAATCACCATGATGACACTCTTTCCTTCAGAATTCAGTAACCCTATGACGAAATCCATGGAAACCTCCTCCCAACGCTGACTTGGGATGGCTAATGGTTGTAAAAGACCTTGGGTCTTAATTGTTTCCACCTTATTTTGTTGGAAAACCAAACATTCTGCCACAAACCTTTGAACATCAGTTTTAAGGCCATCCCAAAAAAATTCCTTCTTGACCCTATGGTAGGTTTTTAAAAATATCGAGTGCCCTCCTATTGGAGAGGTGTGCAATTACAATAGTACCTTTTGTTTGAGTTGGGAGTTCTTACATAAATATAAGTG
>SNQJ01S0055152.1:23728-59280 GCA_010110895.2 Picea sitchensis
ATATATGTGTGTGGGGGAATGAACATGAATATATATTAAAATCACAATTTAAGAATCATATAACATTATAATTGGAGTGATAATAAACTATATTATTTTGGAGTTGCAATGATTAATATCATTATGGTATTTTTACCTTTAGTGTTATTTTAACATTATTTGTATTTCATGTTAAATTAGTTTTAAAATATTTATAGCATTTTTTCTTTAGTGAATTCAATTCTTAATACATATGGGTTATTGTAAATTTTTCATATTGTTTGAAAAATATAGACTCAAAACTTTCCAAAGGGGCTAAATTTTATTAATGTGGAGATCAACATTTAATTTTTATACAATATAATTAATAATAAATTGAATTGGTAAATATTGTGATATGAAATGTTAATGAGATTGTAAGTTCAAAAGTTCAAATTCCCTAGATTTAACAGTGATAAAAATAAAAATAAATAAATAAATAATCATAGTGATTGTTCAATACATGAAAAGTATACAAATACTTCATATATTAATATTTTCTAGTAAAATAAAATTAAATAGAAAAAATTCACATACAATTTAAAAAATCAAATTTAAAATTCAAAAATATTTTGATTTCCTAAAATATAAAAAATCACCATCTATCAGAAAAAAAATAAGTAAAAAATTATTGGAAATTTGTTTAGTTTTTATTCAAACCTTGTACAAATATCAGTTAGAATAATAATGTCAAAATGCTAAAATTAGAATTTTGTTAGATTGTTAGGATGCGTGTAACATCCGTTTTGATCCTATTTCTGAGGAATTAGTTAACAACCCACAGAGCTTATAAATGTAATTCTTTTTGATTAATGTGATGAGTTGAATCGTGAGTTCGATCTCACTTTCTAGTTTGGTATCAGAGCTCAGGAAATTATCACCTGTGTGAGAACGCGTGCATGAGCTGAGGGTCTCCTGTTGTTTGCATCCTGGAGTGCTGCGTTGCAAGTTGTCTGTATGTTTGTTCGTCATCGACTGGTGTGAGGGCGCATACATTGTGGGGAGATTATCCGCTGCGTAATAGAGTTGTTTGGCGCATGGAGCAGTGAAGACAATCGTTTGGCAAATAGAGGAGGATCCACCGTGTGAAAACCCACTGCTAAAGAGCTGTCTGTGTTAATCAAAGCTCAAGAGAGTGTGAGATCTGTCAGCAGTAAAGGAAAAACGATTTTTTGTTGAAAAAAACGCCTAGATCTAGTTTCATCCATTATTGATGTTGTTGCCTGCAGAGTTTGGCAGAGAAAGAAAGAACACTGGTAGTGAAGAGAGCTCGAGGAGAAGAGCGTGAGCGACAGCTGGATCGGATCATTGTCTGGTGTGATTGGAGTTTGTTGCGTATTGCGTGTTACTGTGATTGCACTGTTTAGAGTGTTGCAGTGGTCGATTGCCTGCGTGGAGTGTTCGTTGTTGCTGGGTTCCTAAGTGTTTATTGGATCTCTCTTTGCCATTGCTAGAGATCATTGTTTGGTGGACGATTGAGGTGCATATTGTTGTTGTTGTGTGAGAGGAACTGTTGTGTGAAGACGTGAGTCGTTTCAATTGTTACTGATGTGAGAGCAATTCTGACTGCCAGATTGCTGCACAAGGAGTAATTGCAGAGCTGAGTTGCCTGTGTGAAGACACCATAGTGTCTGTGTGAAGGTATTTTTTTTTGGGTTGGTTAAAGAATTTTTTGATTGCTGAAATGTCAACTTCATTCCCAAAAAATTATCTGAATGAAGCATCCAAGCTGGATGGCGATAATTACATTGATTGGAAATTTAAGATATTGATGATTTTTTAAGCATGGAATGTGTCAGCTATTGTAAAAGGAGATGAAGCCAAGCCCACAGGTGCTACTGGAACAGATTGGGAGAAACGGGAAACGAAGGCTAAAGTGCTGTTGTGGATGTCTGTCAAGGAAAACATAATTCCACACATTAGAGACTGTAAAACGTCTAAGAAGACTTGGGAAATATTGAAAAGTTTTTATGAAACTACAAACTCAAATAGAATTTTGTTTTCGAAGACTAAGTTACTATCCATAAAAATGGAAGCAAATGAAAGTATTACCACCTATGCTTCCAGAATTAAAGAATTATCATGTTTTTATTTCAAGTCTAGGAGGTAGAGTACAACCACCTACCTTTTCTGAATTGACAGGGATTTTTCTACAAGAAGAAGAAAGAATGAAGGTGTTTGAGATGGACTCTCATACTTTAGAATTGGCGTTAGTAGCAAAAGGGAAACAACCATACAGGGGCAAGCCATGGGACAGAAACAGAACAGACAAATTTCAACCAAGGAATAGAGGTATGACTCAATCAAAATTTGATTCACATAATAAGAAAAATGATGATTGTTTTTATTGTGGGAAACCTGGTCATTATGCTAAAGATTGTTATAAAAGGAAAGCTAATGAATCCAAATAGAAGTTCAGAAGACATAATGGAAATTATGTGAATAGTAACACCTCTATCAATGATGGTTTTAAGAATCTAAAGTTGTTTATTTCCAAAGATGCATTATCCGCAGAATTTGATGATGAAAGTGCATGGTTCATAGATTCAGGAGCCTCAGCTCATATGTCTTGTAACAAAGAATGGTTTGAAGAATATCATGAGAGCACAAATGACACACACATATATTTAGGAGATGACAGATCTCATAAGATTCAGGGATATGGAGTAATATGTGTGAATTTACCTAATGGGAAAATGAAACAAATCCACAATCTGTTGTATGTTCCAGGCATAAAAAATAACTTAATATCTGTTTCCACAATAACTGATCAAAATTTGAATGTTGAATTTATGCAGTCCAAATGTTTTGTGAAGGATATTCAGAATCATTATAAAGTCATAGCCATGGGAACAAGAATTGGAGGTTTGTATAAGCTTGATGTAACAAGGGGCACTCATCAAGCATTAACATCTACAACAATGTCAACAGTTGAGCTATGGCATCACAGGTATGGACATCTTAATCAAAATGACTTAGTGCTACTTCAGAAGAAATTGATGGTTGAAGGACTTCCTGTTTTGAAAAATGAGCATATAGAATGTGAAGCTTGTGCACTAGGTAAACAACATAGGGAAGAATTTCCAGTGCATAAAGAGAAGAAACAGAGAGAGATAATTGAATTAATACATATTGATGTCTATGGTCCCATGCAAACCATGTCACATGGAGGTGCAAGGTATTTTCTTATATTTGTTGATGACAGATCTAGATTTACTTGGGCTTATTTTATAAGGAAAAAGAGTGTTGTATTTGAATATTTTAAGGAGTTTAAAACTATGGTGGAAAAATAGACAGGCAAATGCATCAAGATTCTAAGATCTGATCAAGGTGGAGAATATACCTTAGGAGCTTTTGATAGATATTGCAAGAACAATTGGATCATTCAACAATTCACTGTGTCTCATACACCACAACAAAATGGTGTAGCTGAAAGGAAGAATAGGACATTAGTGGAATGTGCTCGCAGCATGTTGAAAGGTAAAAACATTTCTAATGGTTTTTGGATAGAAGCCATTAACACTATTGTTTACTTAAAGAATAGAAGTCCAACTAAGATTCTAGATTCAAAAACACCTTTTGAAGTTCTTTATGGTTATAAACCTGAGGTTGGTCATTTAAAAATATTTGGTTCAAAGGCATTTGCTCATATTCCCAAAGATGATAGAAGAAAATTGGATGCAAAATCTGTTAAGTGTATATTCATTGGTTATTGTGATGATCATAAGGCATACAAGTTGTTTGATCTTAGTACCCATAAGTTGATTGCAAGAAGAGATGTGATTTTTCATGAGAATACAGATGATGAGATAAGTAAAAATGATGTTTGGTATACTCCTTATGACAATGATGCTCATGCAAAAGTTGAGATAGATGATGAACAGGAACAGGTACAAGAATAGGAACAGGTACATGAACAAAGTGGAAGCAGCATGGATACTACAGACACTCTTGAGTCACTCAGAAAGGATCTTACACCACAGAGAAGAAGAAATGAAAGTGGTAGAACTCAAAGGAAGTCATCACGAACAATCCAGGTACCTTCTAGGTATAAAGATTATGCATTGATGACACAAGTAATGAATGTTGTGGAACCTGTTACTTATGAACAAGCTAAAGATCATAAGGAATGGAAAAATGAAATGAATGAAGAATATGAATTGATAATGAAGAATGAAACATGGGAATTAACAAAACTTCCTGAAAACAAAGTTCCCATAGGATGTAAATGGCTATATAAAACCAAATTTAATTCAGATGGAAGTGTTGACAAATACAAGGCTAGATTAGTTGCAAAAGGGTATGCACAAAAGGAAGGAATTGATTATGAGGACACTTTTTCACCTGTAGCTAAGTTAAATACAATTACTGTCATGATTTCATTAGCTACACAACACAATTGGAAAATACATCAGTTAGATGTTAAATCTGCATTTCTGAATGGTGATTTAAAAGAAGAAGTTTATTTGGTTCAGCCTGAAGGATTTATAAAGAAAGGACAAGAGGATCTTGTGTGTAAACTAAAGAAAGCTCTATATGGTTTAAAACAAGCACCCAAATCCTGGTATATCAAAATTGATTCATTCTTTGCTCAGAAAGGTTTTGTGAAAAGAAAAAATGATCCTAATTTATATGTCAAAAAGGATGAAAATGGGAATGTTGCTTTGGTATCTTTATATGTTGATGATTTGATTATAACAGGAAATGCTTCTCACTTGATTGAAGATACTAAAATTCAGTTATCACAGATGTTTGAAATGAAGGATCTTGGTGAAGTACATTATTGTTTAGGTATGGAAATATGGAGAGAAGATGGTAAAACAATGGTCACTCAAAGTAAATACACAAGGGAAATACTGGAAATATTCAATATGAATGAATGCAAGGCAGTGTCAACACCTTTAGAACATAATGCAAAGTTATCTAGTGTTGATGAAACTAAAGAAGAAAATGGGACGATGTATCGCCAGTTGGTGGGAAGTTTGAACTATCTCACTACTACTAGACCAGACATAGCATATTCAGTCAGCATCCTTAGTCAGTTCATGGCTAAGCCACTTGAAATCCACTGGGTAGCTGCAAAGAAAGTCCTTTGATATCTGAAAGGAACTATTAATTTTGGTATTATGTATACTACTAATTGTGATGTTGAGTTGGCAGGTTACTCTGATTTAGATTGGGTCGAAAATCCTGATGACAGGAAATCAACTTTAGGATATGCATTCAACATTGGTACAGGGGTCGTGTCTTGGAGCAGTAAGAAATAACCAACTGTTTCTTTATCATCAACAGAAGATGAATACAAAGCTCTGTGTAATGCTACATGTGAAGCTGTTTGGTTAAGGATAATTCTTGAAGATATTGGCAATAAGCAAATGAATCCTACTATTCTCAAATGTGACAATCAAAGTTCTATTAAATTGGCACACAACCCAATTTATCATGCTAGAACAAAGCATATTGAAGTCCAACATCATTTTGTAAGAGAAAAGATACAAGAGAAGGAAATTGACTTGACCTATTGTAATACCACTGAGAATGTGGCTGACATCTTTACCAAGCCTCTTGGAAAGATGAGTTTTGAAGAATGTAGGAAACAGTTAGGTGTGGTAGAGAATCCATTTCTCTATTAAGGGAAAGAGCTGGAATAATAATGTCAAAATGCTAAAATTAGAATTCTATTAGATTGTTAGGATACGTGTAACTAGAGATCCATTTTGATCCTATTTTTGAGGAATTAGTTAACAGCTCATAGAGCTTATAAATGTAATTCTTTTTGATTAATGTGATGAGTTGAATCATGAGTTAGATATCACTTTCTAGTTGTATCTTTGTGTCAATTGGGTTTAGCTTGGGCTGTTGGGAGGATTGATTGTTATCTTTCCCAGGTGGGTTCAATTTCTTCAAGTGACATGTTGAATTCATAATGAGTATATTGTTGTAATGGCTTCAAGCCTTCTTTCCCAACCCTAAGATTATGAAGTAGGTTTGTATTTAATATGTTTTTAATATATAATTATAAATTTAAATGTTAATATATTTTATATATTAAGATGTGTTTTATTTTTTTCAATTTAAATTTTTCTAATTTTTAATATGGTTTTAGAATTAGAACAATTAAATTAACTACATGCTTTGCATATGAACAAAATTATGCATACTACAAAAAATATATATATGCATAATAATACAGGAAAAACCCATAAAAAAAATACACAATTATTCACACAGTAATTAAATCAAACACATAGAAGACACTTATGTTTTGTAGAAAGTCACCAACTTCTTGCAGACCTCAAAATTTTCTCCTAGCCATAGATTCTATTGCTCATAAACTCTCAGAAGCAGGGCTAAAACTCCACCAAGGAAAAGGAATCCTAAGCCAGGATAAGATCTATCAACAACGAAAATACTCAGACTAAGGTGCCAACTCTAGCAGACAACCTACACCCTCTCATTCCCCACATGTTTTTCCCACCCTAAGAAGTGTGCCCCTTCTCTGCTCAATAGTCCTTTGACTTTCCCACTTCCCTTCCCAGTCTTCAACAATAAGTTGGAAAGAAAGTCTCATATCCCTATAGTTGGAGCTTGGTACCTAGTGAAACAATTCCCAATAGTTCTCTCACCTGGAGAGAATACTCACGGGCATGAAAACCCGCTTTTGCAATAGTACACGGGCCTGGAAACCCACTTATTTAGCTCAATTTACCCAGAATACTAGTTGAAACCATCTCTAAAGCTTCCCAGGTATAGGTATGGTGATGGTAGCAAGGTACATATGGTAAGATTGAGTGACTGAATTAATAATAAGGGAAAGATCAGAAAATACACTATTTCCCAACTATATGTATGCAAGTTCCCAACTTGACACTTTTCAAGTTGGGAACTACCTTGGGCTCACTTGCGCCCCCACTTGGGTGATACATTCGTCATCATTAGGAACTTGGGATATATTTATATCCATAACTTAGACTTTAGACTTTTAGGAATATTAACAAAATGTTCCTTTCGGCTTAGCCCCTCTTCTTAGAATCTTAGTCTCCCTTTTCCTTTCTAGTGGAGTTTACCCCCCCCATACTCTTTTTCCAGGTCATTCTGCAAGGGTGATGTTATTTTATTAATATCTGAGTCTGATTACATATTACACAGGATGGGCCCACTGGAATTTTAACATCTGGATCTCCAGCTCAATAACCACAAAGGCGCTCTGGCCTCAAAATACATATACAAAGGCACTCTAGCCCAAAATATCATGGATCACCATACTATATGTAGAATTATAAATGGGGTTCGGCTAGGGGTATTATATTCCCCTCCCCCTTATTTATGCATTGTCCTTAGTGTATTATATACACATGTACAATCAGACTCTTCAAAAGTGTTCAAAAATATGTGGGTACTCCACTCGCATGGCATATTCATGCTCCAATGTTGCATCCTTAGGACCATAACAGGTCCACTGGACCTTTACTAGCCTTATTGCTCAATTCTAGAGTAGCTTGGATTTCTGACCCAATATGCACATTGGTTGTACTTGAAAGTCTCCTTCTTGCTCCACCTAAATCACATTCCATGATTAGCATCATGAGCATACTTTTTAAGCAAAGATACATGGAATACATTATGAATGCACATGGATGCAGGTAGTGCAAACATGTATGCAATAGGGCCAATACTTTCCAGGAACTCAAAAGGCCCACATTAACATGCTACCAACTTTGCACAGTTCCCCAACTTCAAGGAACCTTTCTTGGCCTTCAATTTTAAGAACACATTGTCACCCACTTTAAACTCTCTGTGAGTTCTTCCCTTATCTGCATATATTTCCTACTTGTCTTGGGAAAATTTTAAATTATGCTTTATCTTCACCATCCATTCTTTCATTTCCCTTAGCAACTCTGGCCCAACCACTACTTTGTCTATTGGGTTGTCCCATCTCACTAGTGTGTTGCACTTTCTACCATATATTGTCTCAAATGGGCTCATCTTTAAAGATGCATGATACCCATTATTATAGGACAACTTCACAAAATGTATATAATCTTCACATTTTGATGGTTTATCCATTGCATACATCCTCAACATATCCTCAATCACCTCATTGACCCTCTCTATTTTCCCATCTGACTTTGGATGATATGTTCTGCTAAAGTTTAAATTTGTCCCATGATTATCCCTCCCAAAAGTTTGATGTGAACTTAGGATCTCTGTAAAAAACAATTGTCTTAGGTACACAATGTAGCCTAGCAATTTCTCTCATATAAATATCAACAATGCTAGTTTCATTGCGAGTTAACTTTACCATAATAAAACGAGCAACTTTAGTGAGATTATCCACCACTACCGTGATAGAATCATGTTTTTTTGTTGTTCTCGGCATTTTAGTGATGAAATATGTTGTCACCACTTCCCATTTCCACTCAAGAATGGGAAATGGTTGTAGAAAACCATATGGATGTTTGTGCTCAGCTTTTACTTTCTGACAATCAAGACATCTAGCTATATAATCGACCACCTCTTCTTCATACCTGACCAATAATATTGGTTCTTGATAATTGCAATAGTTTTCTAGTAGCCTGGGTTCCCATCATAAGGCACATTTTGCATTTCTTTTATCGCCATATTTTTCAGCTCTTGGAAATTAGGCACATAAACTCTGCTCCTATACATGAGAATCTCATCATCTCTTAACTCATAATTTTCATTTTCTGTTGTAAATTACCTTGTTGTAACTTTTATGTTGTTTACACATAGTGCTGATATAATTTTGCAACTTCCAAAATTATGTCCTTTAAATCAGGTTTGCACACACTAATGGTTGTAGCATGCATCTCATGCACCCTCATGCCAAGTGCATCAACCACTTTGTTCTCTTTGCCTTTGATATGATTTATGTCAAAGTCATACTCACTATGGAACTCCAACCATCTACTTTCCCTAGCATTCAAGGTTGGCAGTCCAAAAACATATTTCAGACCACTATGGGTTGTTCTTAGCTCAAATATCTTTCCCATGAGGTAGCGCCTCCACATCTTCAAGGCATGTACTATGGTTTCCAATTATAAATCATGAATGGAACATAGTTTCTTATGATCTTTTAGCTTCCTTGATTTGTAACATATTACATGCCCATTTTGACTAAGGACTCCCCCAAGCCCTTCCTTGCATGAATCCATGCACACAATGAAAACTTCATTAGGATAAAAAATTCTCAAAATTGGTGCACTTAGTAAATATTTCAAGTGATGAAAACTTCTTTCACAATCAGGGGTCCATTCAAACCTCACACCCTTCTTTTGAAAAGAAGTAATTGGGTCTACAATCCTTGAAAAACCTTCAATAAACCTTCTATAGTACCATGAAAGTCCCATGAATGATCTCACCTCTAAGACATTCTTTCATGTTGTCCATCCTTAAATGGCTATTATCTTTTCAGGATCCACTGCTATCCCTTCCTATAAAATGATATGGCACAAATAATGTATATGCCTCTGGTAGAATGAGTACTTGCTCAACTTTGCATAAAGTTGGTGTTCCCTCAATGCTTGTAACACCCTCCTCTGAAAGTGTTTCTCATGTTCTTCTTCATACTTAGAATAAATAAGTATGTCATCCAAGAAGATAATGACAAACTTATCTAAGTAATTTATGAAAATACCCTTCATTAAACACATAAAGACAACTAGTGCATTTGACAACCCAAATGACACCACGATGAACTCATAATGGCCATATCTCATTCTGAAGGTTGTCTTGTTGATCTCTTCTTCTTTAATTCTCACCTGATGATAATCTGATCTGAGGTCAATATTGGAGAATATCTTGGAGTCTTTCATCTAATCAAAAATATCATCTATCCTTGGCAAAGAATACTTGTTCTTCAGTCACCTTATTCAGATGTCGGAAGTCAATGCAAAGCCTCAAGGTTCCATCCTTATTTTTCACAAATAATACTGGGGTACCTAAATATGACATACTTGGACATATATACCCCTTGTTCAAAATATCCTCAAGATGCATTTGCAACTCCTTCAACTCTAGAGTACTCATGATATAAGGTGTCTTGGATATTGGGGCTGCTTCAGGCATCAAATCGATATAGAAATCAATATCTCTCTTGGGAGGAAACCCTGGTATTTCTCTAAATACATCTTCAAAATATTTTAAGACAACATAGTCTTCAACATTTGGCACTTTTTCCTTAGCTTTATCCTCTATATGTGCTGCAAATATTTTGCATCATTTCCTAAATATTTTCTTCAACTGCAAGGATGAAACTTCTCTGATATTTACTTCCCTTTGAATACCATGTACTGATCTCAAGTTTCCTTCCTCATCCAAGAAAGTAAAAGCCTTATTATAATAGTCCAATACAACATGATGCTTGTCCAACTAATCAATACCAATGAGGAAATCATATGAGCCCAAATGTATGCTATTCAAATCTTCCCTTATGCTCAGTCCATTCATTTCCATTGGACATTCCTTAACCATCTCATTAATTCTTCTTTTAGATCCTGCAGCTAGTTGAACCAACCAAGATTTCCCAAGTTTAGTTTTTGGCAAATGAAATATTTCCACCATCTTAGGAACTAGATAACTATGACTAGCTCCTGAATCAATTAAAATAGAAATGGGTTCGTTATTGATCTTACCTTCCACTTCAATCATATGAGACTAAAAATCAACTTGCTTTTCATCCAGGGATGCATAGATCCTTGGTATGTTTCTTCCCATATCCTCCATTGTATCAGTTTGTTGTGCATTGTGAACAATCCTCACTTTTTCAGTTCTATGAGGGAAATCTATGCACATATGCTCTCCTCCACAAACCCAACATTTAATAGGTGGTTTCCTTTGTATTTGCCCCATTGTTTCTGTCATTTTGGGCTCCTTGGAAGCTAGTTGTCCTTAAGAATTATCTCTGAAAAAATGGTACCTTGGTCCCCTTCTTCCTCTACTCCATCTTTCCTTTCTTATTGTCTTCCCAAGCCTTTTGTAAAGTTGGTCTTCTTCTATGTTGATCATAGAGGCAGTTAGCTCTCTTTATAGTTTTCTCCAGCGTCTTGGGATCATCATGCCATATATTATCACTGAGAATTGATGGCATCCCACTCAAGTACCTTTGAATCTTGACCTGTTCATCCTTGATGAAGTCAACATATTTCGGCAGCTTTAAGAATCTCCTTTTATACTCAATCATGGCCATACTCTCAAGCTTGAGTTCAAATAACTCCTTCATCTTTCAATCATAATAATTCGTTTTCAAGTACTTCTTTTGGAAATATCTTTTAAACTCCCTCCAAGTAATCTTCTTCTCGTCAATGTGTTGCACTTGCACAAACTAGTCCCACCACATTTATGCTTTTCCCTTCAGCTGACAAATTGCAATTCTTCCCTCTTCCCGTGAGGAGTAAATATGCAATTGAAAGTGCTTCCTCATCCCCAAAATCCAAGTTTTTTCATCATCATCCTTCTTGTGCTCAGCATGAAAGGTAGACAGCTTGATCTTATTCATTTCTCCTTGTAGCTCATCCACCCCAGACCTCCTCTTATGCTTTATGACAGGAGATGGACTTGAACTATTGTTTTCCTACCTAAATGAATGCCTTGCTGATATGAATCTGGGGTGACCTTGATATCAACCTGATCTGGTTTTTGGTTCACTTAATTAAAGGATCAATTACAAGATCATTTTAATTGAACTTGATTGCATTAAAGGTGAAAATTGAAGTGTTTACGAAGGCTTGAATCCAAATTGAATATAAACTTGGTGCATGAGTTGTTAGTCTCATAATCCATTACAATATGCATTTAATAATCATAATTGCGGAAATAAAGATATGCATAAGAAACATGAGACAGTCACATAAGAGGAAGAGATCACCGAGTTGTTAACAGAGTTCACCAGAACCGTATGTCTATGTCTTTGGATCCTCTTTGAATACAAATCACTTGTCATTGCTTCTCCCAATGGGGGGTTGATTCTCCTTTACATAAAAGGGTTATATCTTCTCCAAAATGAAGGGGAAAAAAATCTCCCCAAATTTGGGGCATAACTCTCCCAATGTAGGGGCTCACATACTCTTCCAATAAGGGGTTCAACTCTCCCAATAAGGGGCTAAACTCTCCCAATTAAGGGGCTTACAAATTACAAGCATGATTTCTTTATTTTCTCCTCAAAGAGCTCTCCCAAAGAGCCTCCATATGGCCTCCACATATCGCCCCCTAAAATCCTCCCAATAAAGGGTTTTAAATAATTTTTCCTAGCTCCATAATCCAAAAAGACAAGATTCATAAATTTCGAATGCAATAACTACTCAAGGACAAACATGAGAAAGACCCTTAACTTCCTCCTTGAGACTAGGAATCCAATTGTAATAAAGTGAGGAAAAGTACAAGACACCCCATGAGACCCTTAACTTCCTCCTTAAGACTAGGAATCTAATTTGTGAGTTGGTTTCTCACATACACCTAATTTCCCCTTAAAATTAGGAAACTAATTTGTGAGTTGGATTCTTACAACTAATTTTCCGTTTTTACAATTAAATGAATAATATGTGAGATTTTTCAAATCACTTCAAGTATTAATCATTTATTACAATTAAATCATTCATGATTAATTAATTATTCTTTGCCACTAATCATTAACCGACATTTTAATGATTTTTTCTCCATGGTGTGCAAAGTTTAATGATTTTATCCATGAAGTTAATTCTTTGTGTGGCGATCCTCCTGGATCAAACCTCCCCACAAAAAGAACTTTTGGTCCTCCAAAAGTATAGAGAGGAACTTGCATATCCGCAACCAGCTTCTAGGAAGAGTCTTACACTCCACGATGCATTTCCCTACTTCTTGATCTGCATAACAAGTGTTTCTGAAATGCCACATCCTTCTTCTTCTTCACCTTTGTAATTAGGAATGAGGATGTCGATGCCAACACTTGCATCAATACAAATTTGCAGTTGATTCCCTGATCTACGTAACAAATGTCTCTAAAAATGCCACACCTTTCTTCTCCTTCACCTTTTCACTTCAGAACGAGGATGTCAATGCCAACACTTGCATCAATGCAAATCTGCAAGTGATTCCTTGATCTACATAAAAAATGTCTCTAAAAAGGTTGCACCCTTTTTCTCCTTCACCTTTGTACTTCATAATGAGGATGTCGATACCAACCATTGCTTCAATGAAAATATTCATCTAATTCTCTGATCTTCATAAAAAATGTCTCTGAAAAGGCCGCACCCTTGTTCTCCTTCACCTTTATACTTTGGAATGAGGTTGTTGATGTCAACACTTGCATCAATGCAAATATGTAGTTGACTTCTTGATTTGCATAACAAATGTCTTTGAAAGGCCGCACCCTTCTTCTCCTTCACCATTGTACTTTAGAATGAGGATTTCTATGTCGACACTTGCATCAATGCAAATCTGTAGCTAATGATACATAATCACAATTTCAAAGAAATACCATACTTTCCAGAGTTTATAAAACACTCATGGACAAGTTTACATTTATTTCCAAAATAGGCCTAGGAAAAACAATGCCTCTCACTCAACAGTGGCTACAAGACCCATTACAATGTTGCAAAAACAGGTCTAGGAAAAACAATGTCTCACACTCAACATTGGTTACAAGACTGATTACAATGATGCCAACAAGGCTTAGGAAAAAAACTGTCTCTCACTCTCATAGAGCGGCTACAAATCCTTTACAATGTTTCATGAAAACTTCCACATTCAAACCAAATGGAAAATGACATCAAATTTTAAGACAATTTTACATTCCAAAAACATGCACTAGTGGGAAAGAATCTATGGTTTTAAACNCCCCCCAATTACAGACATGTGAAACATAATAAAAAAGGAAAACTCCATCATCATCACACCCATCTCACAATTCTGATACTTTTGACCATAAGCATGACTACTTTTTTGTCAAAGTGTCAAAGTGGTCTCTTATCACATTGTCTTGGTTTGCGTGCAAGGATCAAACAACAAATTTCGTGCAATAATTCAGATCTTGTTGCCTTGCTACAACACTCAAAGATCACTAGAATCTGCAACACACATTCATCCTCTTGCAATTTTCAAAAAGAGGTAAAATTATAAATGCATGAAATTACATCAGTTTTCATGCCAAGGATCTCAATCTGTGACTCAAACTTAGTGAACATAGCACCAGTAGGTCTGTCTCGTCTTTCTGCAACTTTCGATTGTAAACACGCTTTGGGGCTGCCACATGTCCTTACTAACCGTGATGTACGGTGCCACGTGATGGCCTCTGGGTGGTGTCATGGGGAAATTTCCTATTGGTCCATTTGGAAGCCAAAAGTGCCGAAAATGAGCAACACATGGCATGCTCTAAGGGTGCCATGTTCCCTTGTTGACTGCGTTGTACAGTGCCAACTCAGACGTACGGTCACCACATCACATGTTGTGCCAACGCCACATCACCTATTGTGTTAGCAACATGTCACTATACTGTCTGCCATGCCATCTGCTAACTCGGTCACCATGTCACTGTACGTCATGCCACGTCATCCCTACGGATGACACATGGCAAATTCTTACTGGTCCAATTCATCACCAAAATGCCAAATTTGCATGCCACATGGAATTCCCTTGTGCTGCCACATCAACATGCTGACGTAACCTACTAACTATATGCCTACTATTTTGTATGGTAGGCTATGTTGCAACAACTAGTTGGTGCCACATCATTGTACGGTCTGCCACGTCGGATACCACGTCATGCTGATGTCATCTGTATGGTCTTCCACGTCAGTGCCATGTCACCATATGTACCGCCGACTGTACCTGCCATGTTAGTTGTTGTGTCATTGTACATATTTCCACGTCATTTTTATGGATGAAACCTAGTGGCCTCTCGTGCTGCCATGTCAGCACGATGACGTCAACACTATACGGATTTCGCTAGTTTCGCCTATTTACTAAAAACTTTAGATGGCCATAACTTTGTCATCATGACTCTGTTTGACAATTCATTTGCATTGTTGGAAAGGTATCAAAGTGATCTACGACATGGTGGTGGTTTGGTCAAATTCTGGTCACTTTTAGTTTTGAGGTATTTTGGAGCCCCATGGCTCATACGAGCTACCCATTTCCTATTTTTCTAGATTGATAGGCCTTCTTTGTTGTCATTCTGCTTCAAGGAATTACTAACATGATCCTCTTTCTCTCTGGCTGCTTGCATAGCTTGTTTTTTCTTCTTTGGACCAAGTTTAGGATGGAGCTTCCAACATTTCTCGATCCAATGTCCTCATATAAAACAATGAATGCAATAGTTGTGTGACTTTGTGTCCATATCACCTTCACCATACCCCAATCCTACAAATCTGGGCCTTCTTTCAACCTGCAATGGTTGAATGATATCTTTTCCATTTATACCAAGACCTCCTCCTTTATACCACATCTTCCTCAACAACTTCAAGCCAATTCCCTTGGTGTGTTGTTCAAAGACTCTAAAAGAAGCATCAACATTAATGAGGGAAGGAACTGAACATGGAGAATCATTTACCTTGATTCTTGTCTGTGACACTTGGTCATCTTCTTGAAGTGTGGTCAACTACTCCTTGGTTGGATGAAGCAGTAGATGAGGCTTCTAGGAAACCACCTTGGTTCCTTGGTGTCTAGAGAGCATCATATATCATCTGACAATATGTGCAGTTATCAACATCATCATGACAAGAACCATAACTAGTATACCTGCCATGGCTAGAAGATGAACTCTTTGTTGCCTCTGTCATGGAGCATTCTCCAACTTGCTCCTCCATAGCTTGTAGTTGCAGCCATAGTTTTCTCTTTTCTTCTTCAAACTCTTGAAGAAACCTCCTCAATTCAAAATTCTCTACTTGGATGGTCTGGTTGATTTCTTCAATTTCATGAAGACATGCATTCTTCGATGCTTTTATGATCTTGTCTTCAACACCTGCAATTCTGGTCAATCCTCCTCTGATACCACTTGATCTGAATCTGGGGTGACCTTGATATCAATCTGATCTAGTTCTAGGTTCATATAATGAAAGGATCAGTCATAATATCATTTTAATTGAACTTGATTGCATTAAAGGTGAAAATTGAAGTGCTTATGAAGGCTTGAATCCAAATTGAATATAAACTTGGTGCATGAGTTGTTAGTCTCATAATCCATTACAATATGCATTTAATAATCATAATTGTGGAAATAAAGGTATGCATAAGAAACATGAGACAATCACTTAATAGGAAGATATCACCAAGTTGTTAATGGAGTTCACCAGAACCTTCTAGTTATGTCTCCCGATCTGCTTGGAATACAAATCTCTTGTTATTGCTTCTCCCAATGTGGGGCTGATTCTCCTTTATAGAAAAGGGATATATCTTCTCCCAAATGAAGGGGAAACAAGGCTCTCCCAATGTGGGGCATAATTCTCCCAATGTGGGGCATAATTCTCCCAATGTAGGGGCTCACGTACTCTCCCAATAAGGGGCTCAACTCTCCCAATTAAGGGGCTTACAAATTACAAGCATGATTTCTTGATTTTATCCTCAAAGAGCTCTACCAAAGAGCCTCCATATGGCCTCCACATATGGCCCCATAAAAGCCTCCCAATAAATGGGTTTAAATAATTTTTCCTAGCTCCATAATCCAAAAATAGAAGATCCATAAATTTAGGATCCAATAACTACTCGAGGACAAAAATGAGAAAGACCCTTACCTTCCTCCTTGAGACTAGGAATCCACTTGTAATAAAGTGAGGAAAAGTCCAAGTTACCCCATGAGATCCTTAACTTCCTCCTTAAGACTAGGAAGCTAATTTGTGAGTTGGTTTCTCACATACAACTAATTTCCCCTTAAAATTATGAAACTAATTTGTGAGTTGTATTCTCACAACTAATTTCTCATTTTTACAATTAAATGAATAATACGTGATATTTTCCAACTCACTTCAAGTATTAATCATTTATTACACTTAAATCATTCATGATTAATTAATTATTCTTTGCCACTTATCATTAATCAACATTTTAATTATTTTTCTCCATGGTGTGCAAAGTTAATGATTTTTCTCCATGGTGTGCAAAGTTTAATGATTTTCTCCATGAAGTTAATTTTTTGTGTGGAGATCCTCCTGGATCACTTGGTGAGTGATGATGATGCATATCAACACTTCTTGTTTCTCTTGTTTTATCATGAGAGTTATGACTCTTTAATTTTCTTGATTTTGTCTTCTTATCCATTTTCTTCTCTATTTTGTCCAAGCTTTGTAGAAACTTGATGTTGAAGCCATATTGTTGCTCCTTGGCTTTCATAATCCTCTTATTATCTACTTTATAACTTTGGACATATTTTTGTGGAAACTTTATGGTCTCCACCAAATTCATGTTCTCCTCCTTTCCTTCTCTATGCCCATTGGATTTTGTTCCTTCATTACCCATGCTAACACATGACCCTCTGACTTCATCTTCATGGTTGTAGGTTTTTTGTGCCTCTTCCATGCCTCTATTCTCACTACTAATTCTGATCTACTTTCCTTTAATTTTGAAAAATGTTCTAGCAATAGGATTTGTTATACTATAATAATTTTAACAAATATATCAATTCATGCACCATTTTGCCCTTTAAATACAGAACAAATAGTTTTTCTGATTTCTTGTGAATTTAACTGCTCAATTCACATTTATGAGTGAAAATTTGGACTCCTATGTCCAATACCTTTCTAATGAATGCTTTCTTTCTCAATTATGATCCTTGTGCAGAATGTTATGGTCATTTGAATATTACCCATTTCCTCCTTCTATTCATCCTTCAACCAGGTGCAATTTTTAGTTGTGCTTATGCATCCTTGCACCCGTGCCTTTGGAAATTTGATAGGATATCAACTGAGTTCCTTCATGACCATATTTTGGACATTCTATCTAAGTTTCACCTTCATTTGAGCTCCAAACTGCTAGATATAGGCCGTTGAAGTTTAAGGCCAATTTATATTTTTAGCCCTGAATGCTACAGGTGCCTTCTATGTATTCCTGTGCATTTATGTGCCCACAAACTTAATTCAACTCCATGGATATATTTTATGGCCCAATAGTTTTCTGTAGACTAATCCTATGCCCCATTATGATTCTAGAGCATGAAGTTATGGCCCTCGGAGTGAACTGGTACCCAAAAATTACCCTCCATTGTTTGGCCTGTAACTCCCTCATACAGGCTCTGTTTGACAAATAGTTTACGCTATTAGAAATCTCTCTCTGAGATCTTTCATTTAAGATGTAGATATAGAGTGTACCTTGGTACACTCTATTATCGTGGTTTTTATTTTCCTAAAAAACGATGTTTAGGCCTCCGAAAATGACTTCCAAGTTAATAACCTGATTAACACCATAATTTTCCCTATAATATCCAATATTTCTTGAGAATTTTAACCAATTAATGTTGACTTGGATGTTGATGTGGCATCCCAAGTCCACTTGACGCCACAAGGTGGCGCCATTGCATCCCCCATGCTCACTTGACCTTGCCCCAATGGCCTTTGCCACCTTCTCCCTTCTCTTTGTCCTTTCCCTTACCTCTACGGGTGCACACCTTCTTTGTTTTCATCCCCACACTCTGTAGTACCCAACGTGGCACCATATCATTGGGTCATGAGGATGGGTGGGCCCCATCCTACACCCATTCTCCTTAGCGCCCAGAGTTTCATGTTTTTTTTAATTAGATGGTGGAGGTTCAGAGGGGGTCGACGACGATCAATGATCGAGGCTACATCATGCCCCCCCGTTGACCTACCGAACATTAACAAAATGGGGGGTCTGCAAAGCGGTTTTTGGCTCAACTACATGTCACCTTCTGGTGAATTGTATGCCCCCCTCCTTCTTGGTGGTTTCCAAAACCACCAAGGGACCCCCTCGCATCAAGGTTCCGCAGGGCCACTTGCCACATTTGCTGTTGCTTCCACAGTGTACCTTCCACCATGGCAGTACACATCATGCATTTTCCATGTCAATTGACACGTGGCCCCCACATCATGCTGAAATCATTGTATGGAAAAATAATCAAATTTTTCCAATTTTTCCAAAATGCTAAAAAACACCCAATTTCGAAATTAATTTTGTGGCTGCAATTATAGCTCTGTAATTAATATCCATACAACCAATTCATCCTTTTGTACACAGATTCAACCCATGTACTTGTAATTTGACTCTTCCACATTGATTTGTCCATGAATTATTGTTATGACCCAAGGGGGGCATACATATGGCTAGATGTATATGATATGATGCCAAGGGGGGGAATATATGGGCCTAAATATTAATGTAATGTGTAGATATATATGTAATAGGGTCGGCCTAGCAGTAAAGGGGCCTCATGTGAAAGTGTGAATAGCTATATATAAGAGATCATGTATTCATTATTGGGAGGGGAATTGGGATGTATGAATATATTTGGTTATTTGGAGGGGGTTCCCCTATTCTTTAAGGAGTTATTGTGTAACTTATCTATCTTGGAGTTTTGCTCCACACTCACATTTTGTACATGGTGTGTACTTATCAGAATAAACCATAAGTACACACCATCTACAAAATGCGAGTGTGGAGCACAACTCCAAGATAGATAAGTTACACAATAACTCCTTAAAGAATAGGGGGGGACCTTATTCAATTATGGTTTATTCAAGAGAGCGGACTTGTACAACATGCCCTGCGCTCAATATTTAACACAAGATTCTGAAATCCATACACAGGAAACTATAGCCCATACTATTTCCAATTCAATTGGTCTCACTTCATTTGGGTTCTCTATGAAGACGTTGAGACTTTTTTACCTAGAAGACTTGTTTATGACTAGCTTCAGGACTAGTAAAAAACCCTATCTTCCACATAGTGTATCTCCAAAATTATAGCAAATAAAGAGATGAAATTTTTACCACAGGTACCTAGATATGTCTTCTCAATATCATACAAATTTCACCATCTGAATTGTTCTAGAAACAAATTTATAGCGAAAATGTTAAGATGATATGTAAATAAAATACCTTAGAACACATCACCAAAAGACTTCATCCTCTTTTGAAATTCAACCTTATTTACTTCAGATTTCCTTTGAAATTCGACTTATATATCCTTGTTCATTAAAAAACTGGTGTGTGTTGAAAAATGAATGTATAATGAGATGTATTTATACCCTTTGTGTCTCTTCCTCTTAACATTAGGGCCGACATGTAGTTTCTGCTTCGATTCACATTGTCATCTTCAAAAAATCATTTCTCCTCAATCGTGAGGATCCACGTGACGAGCCACATACCATCGGAAGCGGAATGACTTATACTATCCATCCATGGGTATTGTACGTGCATGTGTAATTTCCTTCATGTATCTCTACTTCGATCAACTATTGGGTCCAAAAGATAATGGCTAGGGTTGACATCAATGACTACAACCAATGACTAGGGTTGACATCAATGACAACAAGCAATCTTCCAACATATCTATTTACACATTACATGTACATTTATGCCCGTATATTCCCCCCCTTGGGGTCATATCATATACATTTAACCATATATATGCCCCCTTTGGGTCATAAAAATTACACTGTAGAAATTGAGGCTTATTCCCAATTTCACCCCATTTCCGCCATGGCACTCTACAAATATGAAATTCGACCAATTTCAAGCCCAAATTTGCTCAATTTGAGATTAAAATTGGTTATTTTAAACTCTTGGGCTCAATTCTCCCCAATTTCTCTTGAAATTCCTTCAATTTCGCTACAATAATTTTATCAAACAAATTGCAGACATACTTTTTCTGACATTCTTCCAAACACTATGCTTGCATACTCTGCAATTTTGAATTGTGCACTCTGTTAATTGGCCCATGCAGGTTCAGTGTCGAAACTAGAGTTCTAATACCACATTGTAGCATCCCCATCCCCAGCATGGGACATGCCACACCAAAATTCCAACTCTGATACCAATTTAATTAACTACATTCTCTGCATATGAACATAATTATGCAAACTACAACAAATATATGCATGCATAATAATACAGGAAAAATGCATAACATAAATACACAATTATTCACACAGTAATTAAATCAAACACATAGAAGACAATTATATTTTGTAAAAAGTCTCTAACTGGACGCAAACCTTAGACTTTCCTCCCAACCATAGAATGTTTTTCTCATAAACTCTGAGCAGTAGGCCACCCCTGAGCCCGGGCTAAAACTCTACTAGGGCAAAGGAATTTTAAGTCAGGATAAGGTCTATCAAAAACCAAAATACTCATACTAAGGTGCCAACTCTAGAAGACAACCTACAACCTCTCATTCCCCACATGTCTATCCCACCCTAGGAAGTGTTCCCCTTCTCTGCTCAATAGTCCTTCGGCTTCCCCACTTCCCTTGTGGGGCTTCAACAATAGGCTGGATAGGAAGTCTCAGAGCCCTGTAGCTACAACTTGGAACCTAGGGGAAAAATTCCCAACAATTCTATCTCCTGGAGAGAATGCTCACGGGCATGACAACATGATTATTCAAAAGCACACGGGCCTAACAAATTGCATCTTAATCTCAATTTACCCATATTACTAGTTGAAATCAACTCCAAATATTCCCGGGTACATGTATGGTGATGGTAGCAATGTGTGAATGGTAATATTGAATGAGTGAATGCATAATGAGGGAAATATGGGAAAATACACTATGTCCCAACTATATGTATGCATGTTCCCAACTTGACACTTGTCATGTTGAGAACTACCTTGGGCCCACTTGCCCCCCCACTTGGGTGATATGTTCCTCTTCACTGGGAACTTAGGATATATTTATATCCATAACTTAGACTTTAGAAATTTAGGAATATTAATAAAATATTCCTCTGGGCTTAATCCCCCTTAGCTTAGAGCCTCTTCTTAGACTCTTATCCCCCTTTCCCTTTCTAGTGGAGTTTATGCCCCTGTACTCTTTTGTTTGGTCGGTCTGCAGGAGTGATGTTATTTTTTTAATATCCGAGTGTGATTACATATTATAGAGGATATACCCACTGGCATTTTAACATCTATATCTCCATCCTAATAACCACACATGTGTTCTAGCATCAAAATAGCCCAAAATATCATGGCTCACCAACCTATATGTACAATTACAATTGGGGTTCGACGTAGGGGTATTACAAGAATTAGATGTTGAAGTTAATATTGAAAAATATGTCTTGAGTTATTTTCTTTCAATATATGGTATAAAAAGTTTAACGATGATTAATAATAATAATAATTTATTTTTAAGGTCTTGGTTTAGCTAAACACCAAATTGATATATGAGACTTCCTTTGTTTATAGGACAGAGGACCCTATTTCCATAATGATTTCATTATTTAATCTATGGAGATGTATATACCATATACCATTATAGATTCAAAACTTATGACCTTCAAAGAAAAAACATAGATTCTTTATAACACATGTTATAAAAAATGTTGGACATGAAAGAAATAACTATGTTAATTTTCTCATAAGCTTAGGAGTATTATTTTCCAAGTTATTTTAATGTAGTTACTATAAAGATGATTGTATGAGTGTTGGAGAATTTAGAGGGGATAGATCCCTTTTGATTGGTTGTGAAACTTACAAGGGAGTGAATCACTATTTTGTAGAAGGGAAAATACGTACTTCTTCTTCATTGGATGTGAAAGAAAACGACATACAACTACTCTGATACCAAATGATATAATTCTAACATGTTTTATGCCATATAGAAAACAATGCAAAGAATAAATTGTGTCCAATAATATATTTGAAAACATATACAGTCAATTTCATTAATACTTATTTATAGGAAAATACAATCATATGAAGATGGCTATAATTATACTTGACCAACTCCAAAGCATTAAATTATATTTAAACTAACAACCTAATAATATTAAAACTAATAATTGAACTAATTATTAGTAAAATTCCATCATATATATATATATATAGAGAGAGAGAGAGAGAGAGAGATGATGGAATTGACAAAGTCTTCTACGAAAGAAGGGGAAACCCCTATTATCTATTAATAGTCCTCTTGTCATTTGTGTTCATAAATGTCTGACGGCCCACTTCTTTTATCGGTATTTGACACTAGCCAAAGATAAGTTTCCTCCTAACTCTTTAAGCTTTCCATTCCAAATTTGTGCTAACAAGGTATTGAGACAATTTCTCCACTACCTTCACATTTTTCTTCAAGATTGGGTGAGGTGAGTTTAATGAGTATTCAAAATGTCTACTTAATTTGGTGTGGAAATAAGTTGAATTCACTTGGAAGTTTCAAATTGCTTAATGAGACATGGTGAAATTAATCATGTGTATTATGTAATGAAACCTTAAAACATTATAAGAAATCAAAGTGTTCATTGGATATAGCTTGGGTGATTGGGAGGAATGGTTGATACCCTCCCCATCCAGGTTCAATTCCTTGTAAGCGACATGTGATGTTCTTAAATGGATTTATGTCATACCAAAATATTATCATAATACTTAAACCAGAATCATGTAAATTGTTCTTAAGTTGGATTTTAGATTTTATTCTTTTGATTTTGAATTGGTGAAACATTGAACTCACATCCTCACTATGACTTTGAAGCTCCACATTGTTAGAGGTAACAACCTACACCTTTGACATCAAATTGGTAAGCGTCCTCACCACAAAAGTGGCGTATAACTTAGTGGTAGGTATGTAGCTCAAAGTTATAACATCATAACATCCCATTGATTGGCAACAAGTCATGGATTTGATTCTTAACATTCAATTTTCAACATGATATTAGAGATATATGTTAATTCGGTTTCAACATGATACTAGAGACATATGTTAATTCAGTTGGATTAGATCTTATGTTAATATTACACTAATAAAGAATGGTGAGAAACATATGATATAGGTTATGTTATCTCACGCATATAAGTTATAAGGTATACAATAGATAGAAGTTGAAGTCCCATTGAATGATAAGACGAGGTGACTGCCCAATACCAATACCATACCATATAAGTGGTGTTGTGACTGCCCCCAATACGATGATAAGGTGATGACGGCCCAATACCATATGATTCTCAGTACAATATGCGATGATTTCCTGCTATGAGAAGTTATGTTATGATGGCCTGCCATGACGACATGAGAAGTTATGTGATGACTGCCCTCCCTCCCCTACTACGATCTAAGAAGTTGACTGCCTAATAGAATATGAAATGACTGCTGATATGACTGCTGAGATTATGGGAGTACTGTCCCTTGCTTGGTTTTCATATCTCCGATGAGTTATGCTGCTACCATATAGATTTGTGTTCATTTCTCCGATGAGCTGGTTTTCATATCTCCTATGACTTATGCTATTCCAGGCTCTCCAATGAATTATGCTATCCCAAGTGTGAGCCGATGAGTTATGCTACTTGCCATCTATATTGGGTTTCATCTCCCCAATTACGTTCTCATCCCAGGCATGATCCTATGAGTTGTTATCCCATATCCCATATGGCATATCCTAGGCTCTCCAATAAATTATGATGCCTGCCATATAAAATGATTGCTTGATTGTTTACAAGTTACATGTGAAGAACTTATCTAACCAAATCCACTTTAATGATAATTAACTTGCAAATAATCGAACTTGAAATGAACAACAATAATATAATCACATACACAAGTTGGAAAAAATGAAGTTCACCCAATTTGGGCTACCTCTCTGGCTTCGCTTCCAATAGGGACCTTATTTTATTAAAAGCTCAAATACTTGTGTTTTACAATGACCTTTTTATAAGTTGCTCAAATGCAGAAACAGAGTGCACAGTTGGATTCCTGGCAAAAAATAATGCAAAATGCATATAAAGTTCTCGAAAATTCATCAAGGTACCCCTTGGCATGCTTTACGGTGTAACCTCACAACTTGTGTATCCTCAAGCATGAATTATGAGGCCACTCTGCATTAATTGTATATCCAACCTCGGTCCATGCACCCATTAAATAGGGTGTGTTCCCCTAACACATCTTTGAAATTTATGGTTGGAAATAGCTATAAGGCGGTTGGTTTCATAACCAAACCCGCACATATAGCTTGTTGTATATTATATGGTAGGTTGGGGGTTCAAGCCCTGCCGACCACCATATATTCGCACCCCTTCTATTTGAAACAATTGTCATATGGTTCAAAACTCACGTGGATATGGTGTGTGTGTGTGTGTGTGTGTCTGTATATAGTTTGAAAACCTCCATGTGATATGCTATGTCTGGTAGCCCTTCCGCAACAGGCATGGTTTATATGGTAAGGTGCCTAGACCATGAGCCAAGGGTCGAGGGATTAGTCCCTTGGCCCTTTAGCCGCTCATTACAACTTTATTGAATATTTAAATACATTATTTACCATAGGTATGTTAAGAACCACTGTGTGGCGTGTTGGCATGGAGGGATTTGTTAAGTCTTGGGAGGTCATGAAGGTCATGGGTTCAACCACTATCGACTCCATAAATTTTACATAACTCTAACCAATATTGGCCAATGGGAGGTTGCCACACGACGACCTCCCATTGGCTCATACATACCACTTGTCAATATGTCATTGGACCACTTGTGCCCACTTGTCAACCTACAATTCATCCACCTGGAGGTACGATTTTCCCAGTTAGATGAAAATAACCATGTGCCACATGTCACCCTTGTAGTGGTGACATGTGTCACCTCTTTTTTCCCATGTACTTTGACCTTTGACCTAGTTGAGTGGAACTTTGGCCGCTTATAACTTTTGCATACAAACTTCGTTTGAGACACTTTGGCATAGTTGGAAAGATGATAATGAATTCTTCACATTGATGGGATTTTCGAGAGAATTTGGGAAGGTCGAATTTTGAGCATTACTGAACCATTCTAGATCTTTGTGGATGTTCCTGATCTTTATGGCCCTCTATGAGCATTCCTGGATCATTCCTCCCAATTGGAATACTTTTGTACCACCAAAATTTTTTATTATTCAGGAAATAAGTGAGGGTATAGTTCCCTCACCCTTTCAATATCCATCCATTTAAATTTACTTGGTTTTACTCCTTTAATACCAACTTGAAGATATTCTGCATCACCTCACTATGAAGTTCCAATCCTTCTGTTGAGAATGACATCTTCTTGTAGTTCATCCAAATATTCTGGAGAAAAATCATCAACTGTTGGAACCTGAATACTTTCATCTTCATCCATAATCATAGGGGGCTCATAAAGCTTCAAATTCTTAACATTTACTATGGAATACATTTGCATGTAGGCTGGTAGATCTAAACGAAAGGAATTAGTACCAATCTTCTCTAATATATTGAACAAACCATATCGGATTGGCCTTATCTTTTTACCTTCACCTTTCATTCTATCTTTGCTAATATGTAACCATACTTGATCACCGACTTCAAATTGATGATATACCTGATGTTTATCGTGCCTTGCCTTATACTTGGCTTGGCTCATCTACAATTGTTCCTATACTGCTTGATGTACCTATTGAATCTCTTGAATGAACCTTTTAGCTTTATCTGTATCATCCTATCCATCTTCTTTACCTGCTTCTCCAAAAACAAATTCCATAGGTGATTTAGGCAAGTACCCCAAACATACTTCAAAAGGAGTTTTTTGAGTAGACGAATGCATGGCATGATTAGAGGCATGTTGGATATAAGGTAATTATTCATCCCATGATTAGGATGCTTGTTGCAGTATTCTTGAAGTGGATGTACAGTTGTTCTCTTCACCATCTTTGTTTGCCCAACTGTCTGCAAATGAAAATCCATGCTCTTCTTCAGCTTAGTGTCCATTAGTTCCCATAAATGAGACCAAAAATTTCCCAAAAAGAGAGAGTCTCAATCTAATATAATAGATGTGGGAAGTCCAAAATGAACCCATACATTAATGAAGAACATATGTGTTGTCTGTTCAGCTGTGACATGTTTCTTGCATGGCATTAGAATACACATCTTGATGAATTTGTCCACCAAGACATATAGATAATCATGACCTGTCTTGGACATCGAAAAAAACCCTACAAAGTCCATGGAGATACTTTCCCATGGTTGTGAAGGTACTGGAAGTGGTGTATATAATCCTAGATTTATGTTTCTATGCCTACTTATGGCACACATGAAACACCCTTTTATATACTTGGAAACTGTCTCATTCATTCGAGGACAATAAAAATACCTTTTTAGTTGTGAAACTATCTTACAAACCCCGAAATGACCAGAGATGAGAGATGTATGAGCTTCCCTAATTACATTCACTCTTTCATCTCTTGGTATACAAAGTTTTCCAAGATGATATAATAAACTGTCATGCATATAATAATATGATTGGTGATTTCCATGAGTTAATGCATCATATACTTATTTAAAATCATCATCCCTAGCATATTTCTCTGCACAACGTTCATGTGCTAAAGGATTATACCTGAGTATTTTGGATGCATTAATTATTGTTCTTCACAACATCTCTGCAACCTTGTTATGAATACTCTTCTTATACTTGATTGCCAGATGAAATTGTTGTAGAAAACCCATCCACCTAAAGTGTCATGATTTTTGAAGCTTGGTTTGTGACTACAGATACGTATGAATTATCATCTCCTTTCCCATTAAGTGATGCTTCTATTTCTTTACATTTTGTACCAACACATACATTTCCTTATCATATGTTGGATACTTAATCACAACTTAAGTGAAAGTCTTATAATGATAACATATACGTTGACCTCGTTGCATCGATATTGCGCCCATGACATATCTGGTTGCATCAGTTTGAATCTCAAATGGTTCTTGGAGATCTGGCAGAGCCAAAATTGGTGTGATGCTTATCTTTTCCTTTAATGTCTATAAGGCCTTATGTTTCTTGCCTCCCCATTGAAAGATCTGCTTAGCAATTGTTAATGCATGTAGAGGTGATGCTATGTATGAGAAATTAGCAATGAATTTCCTCCAGTACTATACTACTCCTAAGAAGCTCCTAACTTCGGTGGCAGTAGTTGGTTTGGGATGTTTTACAATGACTTATACCTTTGCAGGATCTATCTTTAACTGACCATTCCCTACAGTGTAACCCAAATATACTAGGGGATTTTTTCCAAATTCACACTTAGATAACTTGATATACAACTTTTCCTTCTTCAAGAGTTCAAAGACTGTCTTAATGTGTGTTATATGATCTTCCTATCTTTGACTAAAGATCAATATGTCGTCTAAATAGAAAATAAAAAAATCATCTATGTAGGGTCGAAACACATCATTCATCACTCTCATAAAAGTTGTTGGTGTGTTACATCCAAATGGCATAACCAACCATTCAAGCAAGCCTTGCTTGGTCTTGAAAGTAGTCTTCCATATGTCTCCTTCTACAATTTTGATCTGATGGTAGCCACTTCTCAAGTCCAACTTAGTGAAATACACATCATTCTTTAAATGATCTAATATATCATCTATTATGGGAAGAGGATAATGGTTCTTTACCGTAATCTTGTTCAAAGCTCGAAAATAAATACACAACCTCTGCATGCCATCTTTTGTCAGAACTAAAATAATAGGAGAACCACACGAAGAGGAGCTTGGTCTGATGATTCCTTTATTGATTAGCTCTTGAACTTGTTTCTTAATTTCTGCATTCTCGATCACTGATGAAATTTACATTCCAATACTCATAAGAGGAGCATCTTGCTGCAAATATATTTCATGTTCAACCTCTCTTTTAGGAGGCAACCCTGTCGGTTCTTGTAACAACTCATAATAATTAGATATGATGTTGATCAACTCTTTTTATGATTTAGATCACAACCTGCTAAAGCATCTGTTATATCCTCTTATTTCTGTTTCACTATTATGAGAACAAAATATTTACTTGTGCTCATGAGTCTCTTCATTTTCCCTGTGCTCACTAAAGAAACATCAGTTTTGATGCGATGAGCTCTAACAATATATTCAACCCCATCCTTGAGAAGGTTATTTTTTTTTCTTCTCGATAGAAAACAACCTTCCTGTCAAATAGATATAGACTACCCAAGACAATGTCACAAATGTCAAGAGGCACAACATCTAATTTTACCTTGTCAAAGAACTTAGTTGTAATTGCAAACCTGCTCTTACACTACTTTGTTACCTACAACTTAGCATAGTCACACACCCAACTTAATGGATATGGATTTTTGTGAGGCATCATCTTCAATCCCATATTCTTAAAAATTTCTTCAAATATTAGGTTAACTTGAGATCCAGTGATGAATAAAGTATCTACCTTAGTATTCTTGATTATAACTTTGACATGAAAAATTTCACTCATTTTCTTCTGATCAATATCACTTTCCATCTAGGCAGATTGAACTGAGGAATAACATATATATGATATATGTTTGCTTCCTATGGTCATGATCTTGGATTCATCTCCAGAATTTGACCTTAGATCCTGATGAGCTTATGCAACAGTCTTCTGCTACCCTTTATCCTTGAATTTCTTCGATCGTAATTCTGGATGCATCTTCCAACACTGTGATTCCTCATGTCCCTTTCTCTTACTATGGGAACATGTAGGTATTCCCTTATCTTGCTTCACTATGGCATATTTATTACTCTTCCATTTACCTTTCGGTTTCTTATCGAACTTGAATGGATTCTTATCTTTGCTAACATGCTTACCCTTACTATCCTTTACATATGTATCTTGTATTGACACCTTATCAATGTTAGTAGGGATAAACATTAGAATAGTGTGACGAAGATATGAGTGCATGCCACCAATTTACTTCAGAAGAGTTTCATGAGTATACAACGAAATTCCTAGGGATAATGGATTCTTTTTGAATTCTTGTTTATATGCATGAATATTCTGGCCTTTACCCTATATTAGATACTTCCACTCAATCATTGTCGTTTGCATATGTGCTAGTGGATAGAATTGTTTTCTTATAGACTTAGTAAACTTATCCTAGGAAGATATTACTTTACCCTTTTGAACAAGATCAACTTTCATCTTAATCTCCCACCATATCAAGGGATTCCCACTTGGTCTAAGAGCATATAACTGTATCTTTGCAGCCTCATCAATGATCTTTTGAACCTTTCAATATACCTCTATCTGCTTGATCCAATTTTCCAATTTCTTAACATTTAATTTTCTATCACAGGTCGACAACTCGAACTTAAGATCCAATTTTAGTAATGACAGATTATGCTCAAACTTCTTATAGGAATTATTTCTACGAGAGGAATGTTTACTTTCTCAAAATAAATTCATGATGATGATGAGGAAGGGGAAGGGAGCTTTGAAGGTCCACCGCCTTCACCTCCTCCTTCTCCTTTTACTAGATATTCTTTGCTTGTAGGCTTTTGAATTCTTCTTTCTAACTCATTTATTGTTTCTTTCAATGATTGAAGCATAACTATGATCTCTTCATGACTCATGGGTTGATCTTCTTATTCTCCTTTTGCAGAAGCCATCTTATGTCATCAAAATATATTTCCAATTTCGGACTTATAACTTGCAAGTTTCCCTTTACCAAGTTTGAGTTTGGCTCTTGTAAGCATTCACTTGCAAAATACTTGTCAAACCTACTCTGATACCAACTTGATCCAAAAAATCCTTAGATGATGATAATTTTAAAATACACATAAACATTACTTGATTCTTGAAATAAAATGATCTCTTGACTATTTACAAATTACATGTGAAGAACTTATCTAACCAAATCCACTTTAATGATAATTAACTTGCAAATAATCAAACTTGAAATGAACAACAATAATATAATCACATATACAAGATGGAAAAAGAAGAGTTCACCCAATTTGGGCTACCTCTCCAGGTCCACTTCCAATAGAGACCTTCTTTTATTAAATGCTCAAATACTTGTGTTTTACAATGACCTTTTTACATGTTGCTCAAATGCAAAATAGAGTGCACTGTTGGATTCTTGGTGAAAATTTGTGCAAAATGCATATAAAGTTCTCGAAAATCTGTCAAGGTACCCCTTGACACACTTTACAGTGTAACCTCAAAACTTGTGTACCCTCAGGCATGAATTACGAGGCCACTATAAATTAATTGTATATCAAACCTCAATTTGCACGCTCATTAAATAGGGCGTGGTACCGTAACCCATCTCCAAATTTATGGTTGGAAATAACTATAAAGCGGTTGGTTTCATAACCAAACCTGCACATATAGCTTGTTGGTTAAGTTTTTTGTATATTATATGGTAGGTCGGGGGTTCAAGCCCCACCGACCACTATATATTCATGCCCCTTTTGTTGGTAAACAATTGTCATATGGTTCAAAACTCATATATATATATATATATATATATTTTGAAAACCTTTGCGCAATATGTTATGTCTGTTAGCCCTTCCATAATAGGTGTGGGTTATATGGTAAGGCTTTGGATGCCCATTACAATGTTATTGTAAATTTAAACACATTATTTACCATAGGTATGTTAAGAACCACTACGTGGTGTTTTGGCATGGAAGTATTTGTTAAGTCTCAGGAGGTAACATAACTTGTACATAACTCTAACCAATATTGGCCAATGGGAGGTTGTCACGTGGTGACCTCTCATTGGCTCGTACATGCCACTTGCCAATATGTCATTGGACCACTTCTGTTGACTTGTCAACCTGCAATTTGTCCACCTAGAGGTAATATCTTCTTAGTCATCTTCCAATAACCATGTGTCACGTTTCACCCTTGCAGTGGTGACATGTGTCAGCCTTTTTTTCCAATGTACGTTGACCTAGTTGACTGGAACTTTGACCGCTTATAATTTTTTCATACAAACTCCATTTGAGGCATTGTTTGCATCTTTGGAAAGATGATGACGATTTCTTCACATTGATGGTATTTTTGAGAGAATTTGGGACGGTCAAATTTTGAGCATTACTGAACCATTCTGGATCTTTGTGGATGTTTCTGATCTTTCTGTACCTCTATGAGCATTTCTTAATCCTCCTAGATCATCTTTAAAAGAAAATTCATCATCATTATGGTGTTCAAGGAATCATCCCTTATCATAAAAACTTTTTTATTCAAAGAAGGTATCTCCTTACTTCTAGTTGCCAGAATTAATAGTCGAACCTATACTATTCTCCAAATTTTTGAAAAGGTAGCCTTAGTTCATGTGCTCAACTATTATAACATAATAGTAAATAGGATGAAAAATGGAGGGGGGAAATTGAATGAGGCCCATCTTACTTTTTCTTGAAAATTAAGCTTAAGGTTATTGGTTCCTATGGTCAATCAAGGAACTAAAGGTCTCATCCTATCCTCTAATTTGGTAGGCACTAATGGGGGAGCACTTAGGTCAAGGTAGGATGCAACCCACATATATAAATATCACTCATGATCACAACGTATATACTATGGCTCAATTAGTTGGGGTGTCTTGGGAAGTTTTTGCATGGTTTTCAAGCATTTATGGAGGGGGAAATCTCCACCTATGCATGTCACTTCAAGAAGCGCATTAAGGGGGGGTTATTAGTCCTAGCCCTCTTTTCACATGTGATCACTCTAATTTTGCACACTCAATGGGATTGGGAAGGTGGATTTTCTTGTTGTCGCACCCCATCCCAATTTGCATTTGCATGCATTGAAGAAGGGTGCTCAGTATGTGCCTATGATGGTGGGATCATCCTTGACCTTTACAAGCACCAATACCCTCAGTGATCTATCACCTCACAAAAAATGTGAGGTAACCCTCCTCGCGCCCTTTGTTTTTCATGGGTATCTATGTCTAGAATATTTAAAAGGACCACCTTGGTGATAAATTATTGTGTTGTGTATGTAGTCATTGTTCATTCTTCTTCCTCTACTTAATTCAATACCACACTCTTTCCACCACTCTATATTTAGCAAAAATGTTTCTTAAGAAAATTCAAGTTGGGCCCTTGAGAAGATTTGAAGTTTGGCCTTCTCCTTCTTCTGCTAAATATAATGACCTACCAGTGCTACAAATGTTGCTTGCATGTTTAAATGAAGGATCTTAGAAGGGGTCTATGACATTGTGAACACTCTAAGGACCAATCCATGGATATAATGATTCACATTTCCTTGCTCGTGCATGGGAACAAAGTTCCCCTCAATTCTATGCTAATTTATAGATTTATTGACACTCCCATGGTGGGATAAGACATTCAGTAATTGTTGGATTGGAAAACCCGGGCACATGCCATTTTGAGGAACCTCCATGCCAAAAATGTGAAGCTAGAATATTCATTCGATTTATCCAAATGAATCACCATGCACCTCTCAACATTTGTCCATATCCTGGTGGAAGGGGTGATGCCTCAAGCTCACCCTCCCATAGAGCCCAATGGAGAAACAAGAAAGCCCACAACTTCTTCACTTTGTATGGAATCTATAGACAATGTTGATAACATGCAACAAGATTTTGTTTAAATTGTTGCTTTATGTTTTGTAGATAAATAGTATTAGTAGGTCAATTTGCTACACAACACAACTGTTGAATAGTATGAAGGAAAACTTGTTCATTTTTTAGAATCTCAATCTTTGTAGAATGCTTGAAGAGTATGGAAAGGTGGAAACACAATTTTGATATAGTTCTCTATAGTTTGGCTAAAGCTACCACCTTTTCACTAATACAAACATACATGTTTATTTTTTTAACAATAAGGATTAAAAATCAAGGGCAAATCCCTCAATGCTTAAAAAAATTAAGGTTAAGAAAGATCTACTTTATTTTTTTGGCTAAGTTTATTTTTACATTAAAGTTTCTATAACATTTGTTTTCCGTTTTAGTTTATTAGTGATACACACATGACATACACATCTCATCCACTTTGAATTATAACAATGTCTTAATGCTTCTCTTTAGTGCAATAACATTAGATATGGGATTCCAAAGTATTTATCAATTTGCTTTTAGTGATACACACCCAAGATGTATAAATACCTTATTTTATAAATAAATAAATAAAACGACTTTTAATGTTCATTGTAAAAAAATCCATAAATTCCTATATTTATAAAAAAAATTAAACACATTGTTTTTTATAATTAAATAAATTTTACCTCTCCCTACTACATTTAAAATGAAATATCCCTTTATATATATATATATATATATACCCCCGGATGGGGTGACATCTGGCAATAGTGAGAGAGGTGGCGAGTTGGCAGCCTGGGGAGTTATTACCCCTAGCTTTCGCTCTCATCCCCGCGCCATTTGAATGACTGGCATGACCATCGCACTTATGGTAGTGCGATGCTCTACCTATGGAAACTTAATGGATATGCATGTGAACCAGTTATGGAGCTCTATGGTAGGTACTGATCCTCAGGCTAATGTCACTTCGGCTTTCATGGTTCCCCCCACCATCATTCAATCGGTCGATATGAAGGTAAGAGCTCTAGGGAATTCTGTCATTCACCAAGTTATGTTGCTTCCCTGGTTATCTCAGCCTCTTATCCATTCTTGTGGTGAACCTCCTTCCGTCGCATCCCTCCCTCTATTGGTCACCTCTCTTATTCTCCTTTTCACCCGCATAACTCCATTATCTTGGAATTCCCCTATGTTGCCCCATCTTCAGTGTTATCCTTCAATCATTCCCAGAGAGCGTGGAAAACCCAAAAGGGGGCCATTTATAATAGTTTCGTTGTGAGGCACAGCTACCCTGACCCTTCACAACCCCTCCCTCTGATTGACTCCCCTAGAAGAGGCCATAATTGGACCGAGACTCCCCCTCACTAACCTCATGCCCATAACTTGCCACCTTCCCCTTCTGAAAATATGCATGGCATGGGAAGTTGCTCGGTGGAAGAATAAATTCCTCCTCTTGTGCAATATCCCTTGAATACCCTGCTCGAGCCTAGTATCATCACCAGGACCCAGGCCCGACGTATGGAGCATGGAATCTACATAGTGGAGGAAAATATTCCCCTCAGTTGGTTGGAAGATTGGATTGCAAAGAACTCTAGCCCTGGGCTGGATGAGGAAGCGGAAGTAGAAGAGGAAGCGAAAGCGGAAGCGGATGCAGATTTTGATATGGATAGAGTGGAAGCGAAAATGAAAGAGGAGGAGAAAATAGAGCAGACTATTCAAAACCCTCATTGCCTTTCAGATGACCACCTGTAATTAATATTTGACATGCGGAGAAGCCTGAAGGAGAAAAACCAGAATCAATGCACTCTCAAACGACGCATGGACCTCTTGTTCGATGCCTTGTCATATGCTCCAGAGAAAACGCCTCGTCCAACCTGCAAACAAAAGTTTGTCTTCACCTACAACACCGATGGACGTCCGAGTTTGCCAAATTTCTAGCTTCTCTCTCAGTTTACATTTCAGGACTCGAATATTTTCAGTTTTGTTAAGTTTTATGAACTATAGCTACAGCCATGAGCTATGGTGCATGACACCAGACACATTCAATTTTAATAATATGACATATGACATGATGATATGTGAATAGGATTATCAAATGTTTTGGAAAACCACCTGTTCTGGTTTCCCTGTTGTGATGGAACAGGTG
>SNQJ01S0055152.1:59290-73642 GCA_010110895.2 Picea sitchensis
TATGGTCTCCAACTTGGATTTTTTCCAACCACATATTTCTTAATACATAAACTAGTCTTGTGATGTTGCTATGTTACAATCACTAACTTATGGCTTGCAATTTAGTAGATTTTTCATTCTCACTTCTTTATCTTGCATATTTATATACATCAACAATATCACTAACTAAGAGTTGTAGTTTATGAGACCAATTGTAATCTTATGTGACACTATTACTTTTCATCAATGATATCTCTTAAATACCTTTCTGAATGAAATTATCTACCACTTCTATTTCAAGTTTTGGAGAAGAGAGGATCTATACATGGATAGGGTTGTTGTTATGATTCACTGAAATATGTTTTTTTTTAATAAACAAGTGCCACTGCAGTGGTGATGTCCCTGTTGAGAAGCTTTTAAGCAATGAAGTGTTGCCAATAAGAAATGAGCATTTCTATCTTCAAACAATGGATCTATAAGTAACCATCCCAATAGATCTAATAATGGGATGGTAGTCCCATCAAAGGGGCAATATTTTCTTTATGGGATAGTAATAGAGTAGCTTGTTCGCTTTACTGATATGTATGCCTAACCAACAACCATGTTAGCCAATAGTTGTACTCCTAGAATAATTTATTAAGCTAGGTATGATATTAGCTAATTAAGTACTAGTAGAGGAGCTAGTGTTGGAGGTGTTAGTGGAGATTAAATTGACCATTATACCTTACTGACATCTCCAACTGCATGCCAAACTACATATGTGTACACCTCAAAATGAAGCCACCTTATAAACTACTATGAATTAATTCTTTGGCTAACATGATCAATGAACTAATGAGATTGGCCCAACTAATCGAAGAAGCTAGGAAAGGAATTAAAGGGTACAAATAAAAAATGTGGAGATCAGTGGTTTAGGGAGGTCCATTAGGCTCATTATGGTAGTCTGTGAAAGAAAGCATGGTCGAAAAACGAAATAGTTTATTAGGATTAGTTGTCAATACCTACTTTTGATTTTATATTAAGTTATGTTTCAAACCCCTATTAATATGAGGTAAAGGGAAGCTCATTATGTCTATTACATGAAATAATTCCTATCTATCTGAAGTGAAACTATATATTTGTTTTTGTCACTAGCACCCACTATTATTATTATTTCAGGGGAACCCTTTTTGTTGGCTCATTATGTATAAAATGGGATATGATTGATCATTTATTTCTATTGATCATATGCCAGATTGCATCACATACATATTCAAATCTGTAATACACTCTTTATCGAAGCACATTGAGGAAAGATAAAATAATCAACAAAAAACGTTGTTACATTTCCCCAACATTGTGTTACAATTGACATGGAAGGTCCATATCCCAAACGCCTTTCATAATCTAGTTGTCAGGTTTTAGGTACTACAAACATATTGGAAAACAAAAACTAATAAACCATGACACGTTTGTGCATTACATGTCCTTTAGAGGAGGCGAGGAAATTGAACATGTGTTCTTGAAACCAAAGTTGTGATATGATTTTTCGCATTTGTAAATCAATACAAGCCAATGCCACGGTCAATTAAAACTCATAAGACATTTATACGGTAAGATAATGCAAGTTGAATGTAGGGAAGCATAAATGACTAGAGTTGCTTTGAATCAATGGAGAGGAGTCTCATAACCTTTGAGGTTTGTTTGGCTGAAATAAGTATGAGAGGTGTATGCATATATATTAATAGACACATACAAGCACAAGATTAAGGGCATTAGAGTTGGGCAGGGAAAGTGACATGGACAAGTTGTTATATCATGCTGATAATATCACACTTGTTAGTTATTCCTCTAATATTCAATATCAAGATATGGCTTATACTATGATCATTTGTATGACTGAACACTAGGTGGAAGTAGTTTTGTTATTCTACAAAATGATTTTGTTTTGGGAGAACGCACATTGGAGGATTTAGTTGCTTAATTTATACAATACAATGATGCTATTTAATATAAAAGGGATGAAGGCCCTTGTGTCCTTGAAAAAAAAAATCAATCCATATGGATTCCTCCAAACCATCCATCCCAAGTTCATCATATTTATAGAATTGGTTTACTATCAGAATTAAAAGGTTTATTTGAAGGAGATCTATGAATTCCAAACAATAGTTTTGTACAAGAGGAAATGGAAATTTCATTTTGGATTACCCAATTTGACCTTTAACTAAAGCTCTCGTATGGTGGTAGCTTGGAACAAGGTAAGTACCAATTTCCCATTTGAAGATTTGAGTGAATGAATGAATGTATATGTTGGTGTTTGGGTATCTGGTATGAAGATTGAAGGTCATTAGAAGTAGATGCAATTTCTCTCTAGTTATGTACTTTAAAATCTCAAAGTACCATGTGGATTGAAGGCCATTGGTAGTAGATTCAATTTCTATATGGTTCAAATTTTAAAGTCCCATGTGGGTTCTTTACCCACATTCAAAATTCTAAAGATGGGTTGAAGCAAGGTAAGCATTCATCCAAATTTATGTTATTTTATTTTCTTTTAAATGTTAATTGAAGTGGTATTCCTTATTTATTTATGTAGCCTTTGTATTGATTTTTTCATTTTTGTGAGTAATGTTGACCTTGAATTGTACAAACTATTTAAAACAGTATATTGGTTCACATGCAAAGTGGACGTAGTGTTAAGTTGTTCGCTTGGTTTTATTCTTGTTGTGGTCTTGTTGTTTTCTTCTTCTTCTATTTTTTTTACAGTTTTTTTTTTTTTATAGAAGCTCACGATCCTTTTGACTAGAGTGGGGTCGCATAACTTAAGATGAACATGGGGTGGGATTTTGTTTGTTTTACAGAATCTCCCCATTTTTTTATAGGAATGGGGTGCAAGCCTTAAGAACATAGCAGTGGGATTTTGTTACATGTCAAAATTCCTCACTTCTGTTACATTCTCATTGTTGCAAGTGTCGCACTTTTGTCACAAGTGTCGTAAATGTCAAATTTCCATTCTGCATGTGTTGCATTGCAAACAATACCATGGAAACACTTGATACATCCTCTAGAACATGTTGGAAGGGGAAACCACATCATTTGACAAACTAAGAAAAATGTTTTTCCTTGAGAAATGCTCATATTAATGAACTTTTGTAAGATCAACTCTCTCCTGCTCATATGCAAGGTGCACTAGAGCTCTCTATCCATCTAGAAGGGAGCGTTGCATCGCTATTTTTCCAGTTCTAAGGGAGCATTGATTGGTTGAGAGAATTATGGAAAGAAATCCCCCTTATCTATAAAGACAACTAGAGATGATATGAGTTGTTTTGGCTCGAATCCAAGCTTTAGGATGCATCTAAGGGAGATGCAACAATTGATGGAGTCATATCCTCAACATATTCAAAACATAACTAAGGTGGTAGAGAATCTCAAAGCCTATAAAAGGAGGCATTCGCATGGTGAAGAGGGGAATAATAATTAACAAAAAGTATTTTCATTCTGATCGTGGATCTTTTGAGCAAGGAGTTGGAAAAGGAGGATCTGGAGAGGTAGCTGCAATTCCATCTACAGATTGTAAGTGCCTTGTAATGTTCTCATTAATATATGCTTGGCATATTTCCTTCAAGTTTGTGTATGGTTGCATATACTTCTCTATTACTAGTAAATTTAGTTTAAACTAATCTTGGTAGAGTAGGAAGTCTGTGTTTTCTTCGCTGTTGTTATCACTGAAATTTCACCCGCAAATGGTTACAGGAATACATCATCTCCGAACACCTATTAGTTCACCTACAGACCCAAAAATGCATTTCCAAAAGGCACAAACTATACAACTAATCAATAAACTAACATGCGTTGAAACACTAAAGGAAGTGCGCACACGTGTGTAGGCCAAAAATGCCAGAAAATCACACATGCACCCGATGCACAATTGTGTACGAGAAAAGTTGCGCAGACCTGTGAACAACGCATTTATGGTTCTTGTCATCCACTCATCCACTTTTGTACTAGCTCCCAACTTGATTTGACCCTCAAATCTAAGCTGAATCCGAATGGCGGGCTGGTCAAAGACCTAAGAGTTCCCTAAAGGGCCCCTTGTTGACACTAAAGACCGGTTGCATATTGCCTCAAAGACTTGCTATAAAAAGAGGCCATGGGTGCACTATGAATTCAAGAATCTCATTGTATTGTTATGATGCCTCTATTCTCCTACAGGATGCCTCTTTTCTTATTGGAGCATACTAGCATAATCTCATTAAGCTATTCACCTCACCTCTTGAGGGAATAAGCTTGGATTTCTTCACCATTTGCTTTCTAGTTTACCACTTGTAAGAAGAGCTCTCACATAAGGTATTCAAGAGCCCTCCCAAGGAGGAAGAGGGAATCCATAAATCCTCATTTCTCTGCCTTGTTTTCCCACTAATATACTTCTCCATTGGTGGCATGAATATTGGTCATTTGTTTGATTAATTTTGGTTAATTTCTTCATGCATTTTAGTTTTATTTCTTTAGTTTTTGTTAGCTTAGTGGTTTGTTTATTTCATGTGATTGAGTCAATTGATTCATACACTAACCTCTATCCTATCTAGCAGGCCCAACTAGACTTGCAAGTGCCCTTCTTTTTCTCATTGGAGTGATGAAAATGACTCAACCAAGTGGAGACCATACTGGGGATAAGGTATCAATTTCCTCCCTATTTGGGTTGTTTAAGGACTTCTTTTTGACCTATTTACCTTGCAGGGATCATAACCAACCTAACCCTACCTGCAAAGAGCTGAATTTGGAGCTGGAAGAGGAGAATTCCACTTAAAAAAATTCCCCCAAACGCATATCAGAACGTGTGTGGGTTTTCCAGCCCACAAACGTGCCTTTCGAGCGTTGTGCGCCCACAACACTTCTTTTCTTTGCTCATTTTTCACACATTATGCCCAAAGGTTTTATGTTCTCTACGCATTGTGCACCCACCGCACCTTTGTCTGAACTGTAACCCACGCATCTGTCCAGAGACTTGAAGTTGTAAGATTTTTTGGTGATTTTTGAAGGCCTCTAGCCTTCAAAATCTTGATGTTATGCAATTTGTAAAAGCACCACACTTAGATTCCCTTCCCACATGAAGGGTTAGTCAAAACATAAGCACTTAGGGGGTTAAAAAGAACCATATTTCTCCTCTTTTTCTCTGAGTTTCCACATGGATGCATTTTTTTTATTGTAAAAGTTGAGTTAAGTTCATTTACTATCACATATATAAACACTTGCATTGGGACTAGAAATCAAACTTGAATCGATGAGTATGCTCTTCTCTCGCACCATAGAGTGATCTTGAGAATCAGAAAAGAAATTGAGGGAATATTTCATCTCCCTTAAACAAAATCTTTAGGAGAGGACAAAGTCCCCCTAGGGCTCCTCTTAGTTTCTTTTTCAAAATGTCTTAAATTTGTAAGGGCCCATACATGCCCACATGTGGCAAAGTTAGGATAGTTTTTGAAGCTACTTTCTTAGTTTACATCACTAGGGGAGTTTAAAGATTATTTTAACGGGCCCATACATGCCCACATGCTTACAATCTAGGATAGTTTTTTCAAAAGATTTCTTAGATTAAAAAACATTAGGGAGTTTAAAGGATTGGTAAGGACCCATATGTCTACATGCTAGTTCTTTAGGGACTTTAAAAGTTCGCAAGGTTGTACCAATGGAATCTAGTAAGATAGGTAATAAAGAATTGTAAGGACCACATGAAGTCCACATGTTGCAAGGTGACACCTAACTTATTAAAAATTTGGCACATTTGTTCACTTGCTCACACACAAAGTCACTACCCACTCACATAATTTCATCTCGAATTGTGGAGGTTGAAGTAGGTTTCCCCAAAATGGATTCTGAAATGTCCCACTATTTCTTGAAGGAATTATCCACACCCACTTAATTCAAATGAGATTGGTTCACACCCCCAATCTCTCAAAAAACCACATCTAAAACTTTTCTAAAAAACTCACTAAGTTTTCCTCCACAGGAGGTGCCAAAAGAAATTTTTAGTCTAGGTAGGATCTCGGGGATAGGCGTCCAAATAACCCCCTGTTATCTGGTTCTCACATCCTCAAACATTAGAAGTTAACAAATAGGGAACTTTTAAATCCTCTAATTCAAGTGTTCATAACACCATAAGGTAGGGAGGTACTCGTGAAGGGTCAAAGGTCGAGGTCTAGTTGTTCTATGTGTCCCCCCTTGAGGCACCCACCTCTTGGAAGGGATCCAACTCATGACCAATTTTTGAAGCCAAAAATCTAAATGTCGCACTTTGACCAAGGTACCTAGTGACCAAAATTTAGGACATCTACCCAGGTAGCAATTGTGGGATGCAATTGCAACTTGATCATATTTTGTGTGGCTATTGGGAAATATTGCCAGCTCTTTCGGGATATGCACCCTCTACCTCTCATTATAACTTATTGTTTCATCCTTCACTAGTTTCTCTTCCGGTGGCTTCAGACCCCACTGATGAGTGCTATTGGAAGGTTCAATTCTATTTGAGAGGAAGGACGTTACATATTTTTAGGACATGAGCATTTGTTTTCTTTGTTCTCCCATGCGGAAAAAACTACCTACCCACATGTATGCTTCTTTTCGATTGATTTATGTATGATCCTCATTTGATTACATGCGATTGTGAGATATATTGTGCAGGTCCAAATTACACAAGTCTCTTGTTCATTTATTGATCTCATCACCATTTTCACACATTTACTCTACTATTCAAACATCATAGGGGACCCACAGAATCCCCGTCATTCCAGATGCTTGCAAAATCTCCCTCCTATTCTAGGAGGAGTTCCTAGTCTTGCCAACACATCAGCTCAACCCTCTCACACCCCTATGAGTGCTACTATTTTTGGATCAGCTTTAATTGGTTCCACTTTACTTGGGTCCAATTCCCAAGGCCAACCATCCACTAGCTCTCCTTTACAAGAAAGCGGGGGGGAAACTTCTTCTCAAGGGGGAAGTACAACCCCACCTAACTCCCCTCAAGGATCAAGTACACAAACTGCTCACACCATGGCTGGAACTAATCCTCGACCACCACTCCACATGCCATATTTGGCATTCCTCAACATACCTGATTTGAGCAAACTCACAAATGACCCTATATTGCATGACCCCACATGGCCCGCTATGCCTACCAAAATACCTTCAAACATCCCCAAGTTTGAAGGAAAAGCGGGGGAAGATCCCGACAACCATATCATGACCTTTCACTTATGGTGCTCTTAAAACAACATCATGGATGACTCCATCTGTTTAAGGTTATTTCAACACACACTCACAGGTCCATCAACCAAATGTTATGTGGACGAAAAAATAGGGTCCCATGTGACTTTTGAATCCTTGGCCAAAACATTTTTGAACTTATTTCAACTACCAGTTCATCATGACAATGGCCTCGAACTGCTCTCTGAGTTTAAACAAACCTCATCCACACACATCACTCACCACATTCATGAATGGCATCGACGACGTAGTTTATGCAAAGCAGAAACCAACAAAGAATAATGCCTCGATTAGTTTCTCAGATCACTCATCCCTCTCCTTGCCAAAGATGTGGCCTCCACCTTCCCCAAAATCAAGAGGCAACCATCAGCAAGGCTCAACAGTATGACCTCATTTATGCACAGTCAGGATACTTATACACAGTACTACCTGATGCCTCGAGACCCATACCATTCAGCTAGGACAAACCTGGGATGTCTCACTCAACGAATGGATTTATTGGTACCACAACACACCACAATCTATACATCCAACCACCACCTATGTACGCTACACCCCAATATCCACCGATGTATGGAGGACCCCCTTATTACCCTCCCCCCCCTTATCAACAACCATACCTTGTTGTCCTCCCTCCACCCATGAGTATACCCTCGCCGACACCCATGATGCATCCGAATGTTCAACCAAGTTCTGGTACCCCCTCTACCTCAGCTTACACCCTGAGCACTAGTGAAAGTGCTACGCCTTCCGATGTACCCTACAGATCATTACCACAAAATAATATGTATTTCCCATTTCCCGGTCCTCCACAAACCATTGCTCCTCCACAAGGACAACCACATGTTGGGTTTAACTTTGTTCAACCCTCTCCCATTCAACAATTTCAAAATTTTGAACAACTGAATATGGTAAATCTATCCCATCAGCCGAATAATGCCAAAAAGAAAGGAAAAAACCGAAACAATAATAACCCAAGACTAGGGGGAAATAACCCCCAAGAAAACCAACCTGTTGGGGGAAACCAGAACCAGGGTAACCAAAACCCCCAAGGGGGAAATAACAACAAACGCTAAGGGAGGAACAATAAAAACACCCTCTGGACAAACTTCCCTTTTTCTCTTTGCAGTGAGCATGGTCATTATACTCACCATTTCCCCCAAATTTCTAACTTCAAACAGTTGAACAATTCCTTGAATGCACCACGTCCCCCAGTGCCGCCTGCCCCTCAGCAGGCCCCGCACCAGTATTTGCAACAACCATCCCTAGATATGTTGCAAAACCTTATTCCACACCAAGCTTTGATGAATACCCAATAGCAGATGCATCCTGCCCCACCACAAATGGGACAATATCAAAACCCTGGGAATCTGGTGAATCACAATATCCTCCTCACCAGCGAAGAATAAATTCTTCTACAAATGCACAATCGTCAATACAGCTCACCCCCTGAATCCACTCCCACCACTTCGGAAGTAGTTCTAGCTATAGCTGGACAAACTTTGATAATTCCACGCCTTAACAATGAACCACCCATTCGTATTCCTCGCATCCCATTACGATGGAATTTCAACAACCCTCAGGCTACGGCGGCACACAATTACAGTCTGGTTGATGACTTGGCACAATCTCCTATAGCCATGTTGGTATTGGAGATCCTCCAAACTTGTCCCACTCAATGGAAATCATTTCTTTCTGCCTTGGGGGTAGTCAACCCTACTGATACTAGACTCATCACATTTGATCTAGATTGTGGGGAACCCCGTCTCCCTGCTTTGGTAGATTTCCAGATACTAGTCAAAATTCGAAACATCACAGTTCATCGATGTATCATTGATGAAGGTGAATCCACATGCATCATGTCCAAAACGGTATGGCAGAAACTTGGCTCCCTTGAGCTCATACCATCTACCATAACTTTGATAGCTTATGATGGATGACCATCCTCTCTTGAAGGGCTCTTCAAAATGTCCTTGTTGAACTCGGGGGAAAAAACATTCTTACTAAAATTGAGGTTATCGACACCCCACTTGATTAAAATATCTTGTTTGGGCATAGCTACATGTACTCTATGAAGGCTATGGCCTCTTCTGTGTTTCAAACTATGATTTTCCCCCACAACGGAAAGATCATAACCATTGACCAAGTCTCACATTATGAACCTAACCACTCCTACAACATCGACAACATCTTACCTCTTGTCCACACCAGTTCTGATGCATATCCACTCATAGATATGGGCCCCAAAATTTTCAAAGATCCATCTTTGCTGGGGGCATACCATGGAGCACCACTGCTCATACATCCCTCAACACAAGTGTGTGTCATATCTTCCAATGGAATTGAAACTAGAGATACCATTCCTCCCACTGAGGCTTCTCCACCCCCTGACGTCCCACTAATCAAAAAAATCCTATCTCAGGAATCCCCTGAGAATTCTAAGACACCACTTTTCCCCGATTTCACCCTCCCCCAGGGTCAAATCTCAGTTTGGGAGATCTTCCCCCAAGCCATTACTCAAATCCCCTTCTTCTACCCCCCACCGGGGGTACAAGCTTTCCAGGTATCTAAAACGCTTACCCTTCCCAACATGGTTTTTTCCATATCGGTATGGTATCTACACCCACCTGCAATAGTTCCTCAACCATCCCTCCCTCCCCAAACAAAGGGAATCCTGATGCAGATTCCAGTACTGACTACGATGACACCACCCTCACCCCCACTCAATAGCACCACCACTACAATTGGGGGAAGACGGAAGAAGAAAGAGCCCACCGCTCCACTTCCTCTCCGAGTTCCACCTATTTGCGCACTATGCGAGAGAGAGGCACACCCCACCAATAGATGTCCCTATCTCCCCAAGTTACGCAATTTGATCCAACTCCCTCGAGTAACCACCTCACTCATCGCTTCACTAAGAACACCTAGTACTGCCAAAGCATTCCCTACTACAGGAAGTAAAGGGCTGCGAACCAAATTCGCATGTGCCATCTATTTAGAATATGGCCACTATACTCATCATTACCCTGTGTTACCTTAGTTTCGACAGACAATCACGGAAGTACACCAAAGCTCCCAGCAAGAACCTTCTCCACCAACTTCATCAAGTACCCACATCACTGACATCCATTATGTCACAACCTCAATCAACGAACGGATGAGGTGCCCCTCCTCTCTTTGTGAATCACTTGATCATTTCACCTGTCAGTGTCCTACGATAATTGAATACAGGCGTCATCAAATGGCCCTTATTCAAAATCCTCTAACCACCTCACTTCTTGTGATGCAAGTGATTCCCCCTATTCCTTCTCCAGATAATGTTTAGATCAACTCCCCTGAACCTGAGTCACTCACCATCCCTCCATAGTTCATGGATAGATTGTCTGAGGATTTTCCCCCAAATCCCCCCAATTCTCCGGTTCATTTTGCTTAGGACATATTACCCTCGACCACAGTTTACAACCCATAGTGTCTGGACATTTGGTTTATGTCCAGCATGCCATCGCACCATAATTGTGATACCCCCTCTACATCTTCACCACCTGAAGATAATCACACAGTAACAATCACCAATGTGACTTCCCCATATCCCTTATATTCTCACATATTCCACTGTGAAGAAAATATCCTGGAGGAACTAAATACCCTCGATTTCCCATGGAATGTGCTCCATCACAGAGCGCTCTTTCTCTCACAGGAATCCTTTGACCCTCCTAGCCAAGCCTCCATATTTGCACTTGAAACTAAGTATTTTATTCCACCATGGCATATAGACTAGTTCAACAACCCTATCCCTGCCCCCGATGCTTTTGAAGAAGAAAACATGGCTAACATTTCCCCCACTATCAAAATTGACATTTCCATCAAACCATGAATCATAGAGGAAATCACCATTGGCGCCGCATGCTCCCTTAAAGAACTCACAACTTACAAAGATCTCTTTCAGGAATATCGGGATATTTTTGCCTGGTCATAAATGCAGATTCCTGGCCTCGATCCTTCTATCGTCAAACATCGCATCGACACATGGCTAGATATCACCCGTGTACGTCAAAAGCAACGCCCACTGCACCCATCCAAAGCAGAGGCTATCAAAGCCTAAATTGACAAACTACGCACTGTAGGGTTCATATACCCCATTGTATACACATCATGGGTCTCCAACCCCATCCCTATCAACAAAAAATAGGGCACTATTCACATCTGTACCGACTTTCGTGATCTCAATCATGCTTGTCCCAAAGACAACTTCCCAACGCTTTTCATCGACCAAATTATCGATGACTGTGCCGGCCACGAGGCCTTTTCCTTCATGGATGGGTTCTCTGGCTACAATCAAATCCAAATCCATCCATCAGATCAGTATAAGACTGCATTCCATGTGGTGGCATTGTGGGACCCACAACTATATATAGTCCCTTTTGCAAAACTTCCACACTCAATTACAGGAGCTCAGAGCATCTATTTTCCGATCCATCTTCAGCCACGGGATCAAGATCCTGCCACCTACATAATCACATTCCCCGGGTCACCATCCATACTTGGCCTTGGGGGAGCATTTTTCTCACATCACATCTAGGTATGCATGCTCATGTTCAAAACTATCAAATAGTTGTTATATGTTCTTTATCTTCAGATATTATTCACGTTGGGTATTCAGTTTTAATGTGTGCAGGTACTTGGTCGTCACAAATCGGTGCAGCCCCTTCAAGTATATGATCGACACTGGCATGTAATCATTCCCTATGACTATCAATTGCATCTCCTAGTCACACCCTCTGACATTTTCTTATAGGATCCTCACATCCGGCTTTGCAGTACTATCACCTCCACTGCATTTCGGTACTGTCACCCCATATCACTCTTCCCCACATGAGTTGTCCCATTCATAGTCCCCCTTGGCACTTTGACACTCATGCTGCTTTCACCCCCTAGGGATGGGAGTCCTGATAGTATTATGCATTTCCTAGAATCATCCACATACTCCTTCTACTCATGTTGCTATATTTCCCAATGGACTCCCAGGTTATCTCATCACAGTTCTAGTTTGACTATGCCTTTGCAGTATCATTAACCTTCTATTTCATCCACAATTAGTTTACCGCTCTGTGAATTTCCCTCCATTCATCTACCTCATACAGAAAACCACCCATGGGGCCCCCACCCTCCACCAGTTCTCCATGCAACTTATGCCTTCACAGGCCAAGCCATCTTGCATTGGGGCACCTGTTTCTGTATCTGTACACTCATCCCAAATTATTCTTTATTCATTTGGGAATTGTACAAAAACCTTTATTTCCAGCATTTACTTAGCCTTTTGTTGTCGCCCCTTGGAGACCTTTTTTTATGGAAAAGCAACCCATGTCACCCTTGGTTGGGGCATTTACTATCCTCTCCTCATGTTGACATCGTCCATAAACCCTGAGAATCCCACATGTTGGATTACTGAGAGGGGGGGTGAATCAGTAATAGAGCCATTTAATCATTTTTAACCATATAATCCAAGTGTTATATCAATGAAGCATTATCATCCAATAACTATAGAGTAAATAAGCAATGAACAAATGAACAATCATACACATACGCATTACACCAGTGTTTTACGTGGAAAATAAAATCCAGAGAAAACCATGGAATTCTTTTTCTTATATGTCTTGAAGAATTACATTCATTGGAAGCACCAACTTCCTTTGTTTTCCAACTGCAACTAGAAGGAGGCTCCAACCCCCCTAGTTTATCAGGCTACAACTTGAGGGAAGCTCCAACTCCCCAATTCTCTAGCTATAACCAGAAGGAGGCTACAACCCCCTATGTTCTCCGGCTACAACTGGAAGGTAGCTACAACCACCTGTTCTTGCCCCGTCCAACCGCCCTGAAGTAGAAGTAGAATGATGGAACCATTGTCACACTATCACTGTGAGATATACTGTTGTAAACCTGTACCAATAAATCTGAACCATGCATCAACATGTACCTCAACCTATAATCAACCTGTACCATAAACAAGTGCATCAACCATGCACCAACCTGTACCAAACAACCTGCAATCAACCTGTACCATAAACAAGTGCATCAACCATGCACCAACTTGTACCAAACAACCTATAATCAACTTGTACCATAAACAAGTGCATCAAACCATGTACCATGTATGTACCAATCATGTGTCAACTACTCATCAACTATGACTCATCAATATGTACCAACATTATCAACTATACACCTCATATATGTGCCAACTCATTAACTACTTGTCTCAACCATGTACTCAACATGTACCTCAACCAAAATCCCTCATAAATTTCATCATACAAATCTGATTTGTAGCTCTGTAATATACTTGGTGTATATGATCACGTTCCTGCAAACCTTCCTTAACTTTAACAACAAGAGACTAGCATTTTCATCAAACTTTTCTTTAGTCTCACATGCCTAGTTTTGAATTAGTCAACAACCCTAACTTGAAGTAATCATAAATTTGTACCTGTAATGTATAAAGATCTGAAACTGATACATAATGTTCTTCAATGTGTTTTATGCAATTCCTCCAAGTTTCATTACATGGAACCTCTCAGAAAAGGAGTTATAGCAAAAATGACATACCTTGTTGAATTCTAGCTTATTCTAGAGATCGACCTTGTAGAGCGTGCCCCACACGGAATATTTGTTGAAATGATATAAAATAGTTAAAAAAACATACTAAATACTATACCCTAACCAACACATATCATCTCACAGAATTTGGATCTGTTATAAAGAAGTTATGATGTTTTTACCCGAAACACCTGTTTTTTACTAGTTTCAGGACTGGCCACAAACCCTATTTTCCACAAAGTATAACTCCCAAAATACAACGACCCACAAGATGAATTTTTTACCACAGATACTTGGATATTTTTTCTCAATGGAACAGCAATTTCACTATCTGAACCATTATAGAAAAAAGGTTATAGCAAAAATGGTGAGATGACCTGTAAATAACATACCTTAGAAAGCACCATCAAAATAATTTATCCTTCCTTACATTTCAGCCTTATTTTCTTCACCTTCACTCAGAATTATGGTTTAGATATCCTTGGTTACCTCAGACACATATAGATATTCAATATGCTCAAGTTTGATTCAAATGAGAGAGCC
>SNQJ01S0055152.1:85598-102265 GCA_010110895.2 Picea sitchensis
ACTCATACCGTTACCCATCAAACAAACTTGGGTCCATTACCCAAACCCGGGGTCTCCAACTTTTCATGGCCATAACTCTTTAACTGTGAGGAATTATGTGACGTTCCGAATACCACCGGAAATGACATGACAAGCACTATCCATCTAGGATATTTTCCCTGACAAATTCACTATCCTTCATCTCATTATTCCACAATTAAGAATGGGTTCTCTTACTCCACAAAGCATCTTCCCGTGACGGCTTTCACCATAAGGGGACCACTTTAGAGTTCATCCATATTTACTTCTTATCAACCATGAAAAAACAATAATGAGTCATATTTACATGAAACAATATTGGGTCCATTAACCAAACCTTTGTGCTATGGGGATTTCTTCAAGGGTTTACATCAATGACAACCAACCTTAATCAACACCACATTCCATGTACCCCTGATCTCTGAGTTTGTCCACTTTGTCACGCCTTTGGCACAATCTAACGCACATCTAGTCGTCCCCCTAACGCTAGATCCAATTCCATGGTTGTTAATCATCATCCACATATGTCCCCAACCACAGGTAGTCTTAAGTCCCACCACGTCTTGAATTCGTCCATGTTCCTCATCAGTTTCTGATCTTATCCTGTGGATTTCATGAAGCCCTTTTTCTTCTTGGAGTCGCTTCTCCCTTTTTGTCGAAATCAACAAATTTTCCAGAAGGGCGACAATAACTTGACTCTCATTACCTTTATAATGAGGAGTCTCGGATGACACAGAGAGAATCGTCATTGCTTTCTACTGTCGTTGACCCCCATAGCATTCGACTTCAACACAATCTCATGTTACGGTGGGTCTTACTATGTGACTATTGCAGTTGTTTTATACTAGCCAAAGACCTCTGCATTTTCTAGGCCATCAATACCTATGATTCATCGACACTTCCTACAGACGTCCTTGCCTCTTTTCAGAGTATGCTCACCATCATAATTTTCATCTACCATTATCAAACTGCCTCGGAGGGCACTGCAGTTATCTACATCAGCATACAACTTCAGTTACTGTCTTACATTTCTTTTGAGTTACATGACACGTGCATGGGGCATGCCCGCCTCATTTGTATACAACGTTTATTTTTCCCCTACCTAGAGAAATGTTTGGGTCCCATATTTTCCCCTCTCCCTCCAAGGGATCACTCTTGCGGTTCCTACCAACACTCTTCATTACAATGGTACTCTCAGTAGAAGAAACATTGATTTATTTCGGCTATATGTATGCTCCTAACCTCACACATCAGGGGGCATCTGTTATCACTGAAATTTAGTCCGCAAATGGTTAAAGGAATACAACATCTCCAAACACCTATTAGTTCACCTGCAGCCCCAAAAATGCATTTCCAAAAGGCACAAACTATACAACTTATCAATAAACTGACATGCATTGAAACACTAAAGGAAGCGCGTGCACGTGTGTAGGCCAAAAATGCTAGAAAAACGCACATGTGCTCGATGCGTGACTGTGTATGAGAAAATCCACACACACCTGTGAACGATGCATTTATTGTTCTTGTCAGCCCCTCACCCATTTCTAGACCATCTCTCAACTTGATTTGACCCTCAAATCTGAGATGAATCCGAATGGGAGGCTAGTCAAACACCTAAGGGTGCCCTAAAGGGCCCCTTGTTCACACTAAAGACCGGTTGGATATTGCTTCAAAGACTTGCTATAAAAAGAGGCCATGGGTGCACTATGAATTCAATAATCTCATTGTATTGTTATGCTACCTCTATTTTCCTACAAGAAACCTCTTTTCTCATTGGAGAATACTAGCATCATCTCATTAAGCTATTCACCTCACCTCTTGAGGGAATAAGCTTGGATTTCTTCACCATTTTCTTTCTAGTTTACCACTTGTAAGAAGAGCTCTCACATGGGATATTCAAGAGTGCTCCCAAGGAGGAAGAGGGGATCCATAAATCCTCCTTTCTCTGCAGTGTTTGCCCACTAATATACTTCTCCATTGGTGGCATGAATATTGGTCATTTGTTTGATTAATTTTGGTTCTAATTTCCTCATGCATTTTAGTTTTATTTCTTTAGTTATTTATTTAGTTGTTGGTATCTTAGTTGTTTGTTTATTTCATGTGATTGAGTCATTTGATTCATACACTAACCTCTGTTCTGTCTAGCAGGCCCAACTAGACTTGCATGTGCCTTTTTTTGCCCATTGGAGGGACGAAAAGGACACAACAACTGTCCCTTGGATTGCAGATATCATTAAGGATATTGAAGATAAAGTTCAGCCTAGATTAAGCGAGTACAAGATTCAGAAAAGGGTACATCATACTTTATTCATATTTTCCCTTTGACTAGTTTAACTATATTTAAAGGAATGTTAGTGTCCAATGTTAGCATCTTTCTGTCTTGGTAGTAGGGGTATAGAATCCAAGAGTATATTCACCTGTTTGGAAGGGAATTTTCCTACAGCAGAAATTGGCGACTCCACTTTGGATCGAAGCTTTCAGTTTTGGTTTCTTTCCTTGGTTTTTTCTTATCTTTTTCTCATATTCAGATTCTGCTTGTTCNTATTTTCTCTTCTATACATTTCTTGTCATTATTGAAGTGGTCTCACATAGATTGTTGATCAAACTTCCTAAGTTTTTCATTTTCTGGGTTGTTCCCATTTTTTCTCAGAAACTCGCGCCCTCTCCAGTTACATCCAGAGCGTTTATTTCCTGATCGATGCCCCCCTATAGTGTTTTAGGGAGCATTGTGGCACTCTGGTGTTGTTATAGCCAGAGCATCGATTTTTCCTCATCTTAAAAAAATTGTTGACTGCCTTTGTACTGGGTGTGATTCTTGGGTATTTCCTTTTAACTCGGAACTTGTTTTATCAGTTTATGTCTTCTATCAGACCTGTAACTTGCTTCTTTTCATACATTTTGATATTTGATTGGATTTTATTGTATTTCCTTGTAGCGAAATCACCCTTTTTCTTCATATTTTGGGTTCATTTTGATGCTTTTTCGTTCAGATGATCGATTAAAGATTGTTTCAAGGAAACTCAGGGATCTCTTTACTGTTTTAATTGATCTCTGATCTTCGTATATTTCCAAAGAATTTCTTAAGTGTGTTTTGGAGTTTTTGGTGTTCTTTTTTGGAAAACTTTAGTTTGTTTTTGTCTCTTATTGACTATTGTGAGAGTGATTTTTGTTTGTGTGATTCTTGCTTCCCATCGTCTAAAGATGAAATCGTAAAATTCTTTTTATCATTGACATAAGAAGCATTAAACAAATCAATTCACATTCATAATCAAACAAAAGGATACTTTTTACGATTGGATTTTGGATACCGGAAAATATTTCTTTATAATTTAGCACTGAAATGGATTCTTGTTCAAAACAAATTGCATGAAATGTTTTCATTCTTGTGTTTGGTTGTGAAAGAAAGAAAATGCTTCTCCTTCTCGTAAATAGAAGTTCATTGAAAGAAACATTTTATTATCATTATTTTACTTCTTTGGGATTCAATTCGCAACATCATTAGTTACTCTCATTGACCTCTGTGTAAAGAACATCCACTAAAATCAACGCTAATTAAAAATCGATCCAAAATCTTTTTCTTTGTATATTCTTTACACCAACAATAGACTAGGACTAGCGCTTTGGATTAGGATGTGAGAATAACTCTCTAAATAATTCAAGACAAACTTAGCATCTTGCGATAGGGAGAGTAAAATCCAATTTTCGTATAAGCATAGATGGGATCCCCCTCTCACACAAGGGTTACGCATGAGGTCGCGTTCAGGAGAGAAACATAGATTATCCCTTCGAGACTTAACCATTCATAGTAGTAAGATCATATTTTGGGGGTTCTTCTTGAGGTCCAATTGTCTTCATTTGGTATCGGTGCTTCATGAATTCTGAATCCATTTGGGGTCCTCTGGAGTTCTACCAGTGAACTTGTCCTCAGTTCTCTTGAAGGATTTCAGACTTGTTATGATGCCCATACGTTCAGACTAGACTGTCGACTGTACCTTCTCATAGGATGACTACGAGTTGGTGTCCATAGTAGCCATAATATTTAGGGTCCTGACACAAGGTGACAATGAAGGGAAGTCTTCGCTGTACCTGGAACAGACGTTGGTCAAACTCACTCAGGCTCCTTGGAGGGTAAATCCACAATTATTGTGTGGAAGCTTGAACCAAGGCGTAAGTCTATTAAGCAGGTCGCCAATGTAACTGATCCACCTGCTACTATCCTAGCCCCTTCTCAATTTGATCACACAATGTTGGATTTCATCACCAACTACTACGGTCATTGAGAGAAGGTATTGTTTGCTTGTTGGTTCTTCTAGATTTTTAGTGAGTGTTGTTTATTTACTTAATTGTTTTTCATGATTGAGACTGTAGATGATAAAGGTCTTCATAGATCACGTAGGATGCAAGGTCTTCCTTTGGAAGGCTACAAACCCTTACCTCCTAATTCACCAGAAGAGTTTTACCATGAAGAGGTAGAAAATCATTCGGATGTTGGGAGCACTGCTACTCCTTTGTTAGCAAACCTCTAAAGCTCCTTTGTTACAGTTGAGGATCCCATTCCTCCTATTAACCCTGTGTCAAAAGTTCCTATCGAGCCACTCCTTCTTCAATTGGACTTGTTAGGTAATGTCATAGAAGAAGAGTGTCCTCATCTACTGTCGAGGCCATACATTGAGACATAGATGGAACACACACAACAAGATTATAATTATGAGAACACAACCCTTGTCCAGTCTGCTGACATGGTAAATCCACAACAGACACTTGTTCATTCCATATGGAGAACTCCATCGGGACGCGATCTTTACGAAAAAATCAATTTTAGTCGACCACCTCTTGACCCCCTTACCTCTGTTGGTGCTAAGGCGGGACCGTCCAGTAAAACTATTGAATGTCCCATCCAACAAGTATTCAATCCTACTACTACATCAATACAAGTCCAAAGTAACACCAGAGTCGTAATGCCTAGTCATACACAAGGTAATTTGATGGTTACTCCTACCACACCACCTCTTCAACCTACAACTCCTTATGTTCCACAGAATCCTGTTGGAACACCTATACATCATAGAATGCATAACCCTACCATACATGCACACTCAACTGTGGGACAAATCCTGACTGGGGGGAAACCATCATCTAGTGGACATGTCCCTCCTAGGGGACAACCAACCTTACACATACCCATTGGGGGGCAACCCCCTTTTGTTGGTCAAGCCCCAGTTGTCACTCAAGCTATGGTAGGGGGACAACCTCCCTTTTCCAGAAACCCTTTGCAATCCTGGAGACCACCCCAAGGAGGTACGTTTCATCAACCTTATCAAGGAGGGACATCATACCATAACTGACAAGGAGGAGTACCAAATCCTATTCCTTCCTGATTATATTCTGGACAACCTTTTCTGGGTGTCTCGAATCCCATTTGGGGTCCTCAAGGACAACAATCTTATCCTCCCCAAGGGTCAACTGTCTACCCTCTGCAAGGAAAAACTGTCTACCCCCCTCAAGGGAAAACTGCTTATCCACCATAACCTAATCAAATGACCTATCCTCCCACGAGACACAATGTTTATCCTCTCCAGAACCAACTAAATTTCCCTCCTTTCATGAACGTTCCTCAACAACAACCGAATCCTGCCTACACTGGCCAACAACAACTGTATACGAGAGGACCTACTAGTTACAATTGTCCATCTCAACCATTTTATGGCCCTATTGGTGTCCCCATGCCGCATTAGTATCACAATCAGGTTAACCAATGACTACCATTCCTAGCCACACTGTATCTACCATATTTATCTCGGTTGACAAATGATCCCATACTACATTTTCCTTTTTGGCCAATAATTCCTGCTAAATTACCTTTGGACATCCCCAAATTTGACGATAAACTTGGCAAAGATCCGAACAACCATGTTATGACGTTTCATCTATGGTGTTCGTCAAACTTACTTATGGATGATTCTATCCGGTTGTGTCTTTTCCAGCGCACACTCACAGGCTCAACAGCCAAATGGTACATTGAACTCCAACATGGTACTTTTCAAGATTTCAAATCCCTAGCCATGGATTTTCTCACACATTTTTAATTACCCATTTGTTACGAGATTGGTACCAAAATCTTTACTTCACTTCATCAAACTAATTCTGTACATATCTCTGATCACATTCATGAGTGGAGACTATGACGAAGGTTGATCAAAGTGACCATTCCTGACCAATTGCTGGAAGAATGGTTTACTAAATCTCTTTTACCCCCAATTGCTCATGACGTCACCATGGGTGGTGTTGTCATTGAGGAGGAATCCATTGTTCGCGCTCAGTACCTGGATTTGGTTTAATCCCAATCCGGTATGTTGTATGAGTTGATATCGAATGTTCCCCGCACGTCCACCGATACATCCAAACCATCTTCCACAACTCATGCAGATGGAATTATCGGTGTTTTCAAAACCCAATATTCATCACAGTCGGCCAGCTCAGCTAATAAATCCATTTCTTCACCCGTCACCGGTTCGACCTCAATCTCCTCTACCTCCCCCCTGGACTCAAATATATGAGGTGAATGTAGTTCAATCTGCCTCTTTACAACAATCTGGGGGAAAGAAGAAAACGAAAAATAAACCCAAAAAGAACCATAATAATAATGAAAATCCAAAACACCAACTCAACCACCTACTCCTAAGAAACAACCACAACGAAAACTAAAATTTTCATATGTCATTTGTGGTGATGATCGTTACACCCGAGACTATCCTCATCGCGATGAAGTTGAAAACTTTTCAAAGGGAATTCCCAACCTGCTGTGTTGAGACAACCTTTTCCTCAGTAGTATTCAATGGTTGCACAAGCCCCTACTCCACCGACACGGGGCAATCCCAATCATCTTCCTAGTGAGGAAGCCTCGTCGAGTGCCCACATTTATATGTTTAATGGGATTGATTTAACCACTCGCACTACAACGTATGACACACCAGCTAAACCTAATAAAGAGAAGGTCAATAATGGTACTACATCGGATCCACCTCCCGCTACTGTTACTCCTCAATATGGACCACTTCAGATTGAAAAATCTACTTTTGACTCTATTTTATGCCCTCCCAAGAGCACTATTCGAAAATCAACTTTTAATCCTAGTTCACATGTCGCCCAAAACTACAACATCCTTGAATATTTGGCTCAAGCACTGTGTGCTATGTCTGCTCTCGAAGTTCTACAATATTGTCAAAGTCAACGTAGAACACTCTTTCCCGCCATCAGAGCAATCAATCCTGATTCGTCTAATATTATCATGTTTAACCTTAATTATTTCAAGTCACGACTTTCTCACCAGCTTTCTTTTCATATCAATGTTGTTGTCCACAACCAACACATTCATCACACCATACTGGATGAGGGAGCTTCCTCTTGTGTCATGTCGTTAGCTTGTTGGAAAGGGTTGAAATCACATGTGCTTAATCGATCCCCTACAATGTTACAAGCATTTGATGGGCGAGGTTTTCGTCCTCACGGACTCTTGAATTCATTAGTTGTTCAATTGGGAGGTAAGACTGTCTCTGTTGATGCAGAGGTAGTCGATGCTCCACTCGATTACAAATTTTTGTTAGGAAGAAGTTGGTTTTATGCCATGACTATCGTCACCTCATCAGTGTTTCGATGTGTACAATTCCCCTATCAAGGTAAATTTGTCACTATCAATCAGTTAGATTATTGTACCCCCGACGCTCGCACTCCCACAGCCAACAACATTCCTTTCTTGGGAGATACTAAGATCACTTACAAAAGTGTAGGCATAGGTATTTTAAAATACTCTTCCCTTATGGGTACCTTCCCTACACCACTTCCTCCCACCTCGCAACATATTTCCATGATCAATATGATCTCGACTATGACATATCAATCTTACTAATCATTTGATCCTTGGGTTGTGCCTAGTATTTTGGAATTCGATGCACTAGGTGACACTATGCCACTTAGTCTTGCTGAGGCTTCATGCAATGTTATTCAATCCACCTCTCTCTAACTGGATGACCAACATCTGTTGGCATCCAACACTTACTCATTTTCGTCTTGGTTGGATTCCCTATCCTCTACTTTCGATTACATCCTACATATTTTTTCATCAGACGAATCCATTATGGAAATTCTTAATATCGAAGAGGTACCATGGGATGATAACCATCATCATTCATCTTTTCTCCCTAGTTTAGATGAAATTGAGAAAGATATACACTCTATCTTTCCTGACGATGTTGTTGATTCTCCCCAATCTCTCATACTTACCCAGGACACTACTTCCGAGGGGAATTTGGGCAACATCTCTTCTACGATCACTATCAACATCTCGATCAAAGAAGGTATCATGGAAAATGTTCATCTCAGTGCCAATTGTTCACCCGAGGAAGTGGAAGATTATATCTCTTTGTTCAAAGAATTCCACAACGTCTTCGCTTGGAGTTATGAAGAAATGCTAGGGATCGATCCGTTGATTGGTGTGCATGAGATAAAAACTTACCTAGGTGTTAAACCTGTACAACAAAAACTTCAGCCAATTCATCCTAAGAAAATTGCGGCTATAAAGGCAGAAGTTGAAAAATTGTTGAAGTCTGGTTTTATTTATCCTATCCCTTTGAGAAAATGGTTTTCTAACATCATTCTGGTCACTAAGAAACAAGGGACCATTCGTGTCTGTGTCGATTATAGGGATCTCAATAAGGCTTGTCCCAAAGACAATTAGACTACACCCTTTATCGACCAAATCATCGATAATTGTGATGGCAGTGTTATATTTTCCTTCATGGATGGTTTCTCAGGGTATAACCAGATCGATATTCTATCGAATGATCAACATAAGAAAACATTTATCTTCCCTTGGGGGACGTTCACTTATCGAAAACTACCTTTTGTTCTTAAAAACGTAGGAGCTACTTTCCAGCCAGCAGTGTCATATGATTTCCACGATATCAAACATATTGTGGAACCTTACCTCAATGACTTACTTGCTCATTCATCTAATCGACGAGACCATATTGGTTATTTACGGTCCATCTTTCTTCGATTTTGGTTTTACCATATCCATTTAAACCCTCACAAATGCATATTTGTTGTCGAATCAGGTCGACTCCTCGGATTTGTCGTCTCCAAAGATGGTATTAGGGTGGATTCCTTAAAAGTAAAAGCTATTATCGCTTTACCCCCTCCCAACAATCTAACCCAACTACAAATTTTTCAAGGGAAAGTAAACTTTCTTTGTCGTTTCATCTGTAATTATGATGAACTCACTAAACGATTTATGATATTGTTGCAGAAAGACACTCCTTTCATCAGGGATGACACTACTCAATGATCTTTTGATGCTCTTAAGAATGTCTTAACACACACGCCTCTCTTGCACCCCCTATATTATGCACGAGACTACATCCTTTATTTGGCTACCTCTACTTCCACTATTTGTATGATGTTAGTTCAAGAGGATACTAACAATGACGAACATGTGATATATTATTTTAGTAAGAGTCTATCTAGTCTTGAGCTCTAATATTCGCATCTTGAAAAGTTGGCTTTGGCTGCAGTATTTGCAGTCCATAGATTTCACCAATACATCCAGTTACGCACTACCATGGTCATCGCGAACTTGAACCCCATGTACCATATCTTAAAACGTCAAGTCCTTGGGGGAAAATATTCTAAATGGATCGTTATTCTTCAAGAATTCTATCTCGAGTTTGCCAAATCAAAAGATAAAAAATCGTTGGTTTTTACGGAACTAATTTGCGATCTTCCCTATACTGATGAGGAGACTGAGCCCATTGATTCTCTTCCCGATGAATCGTTGTTCCTCATTAGCACATTTGACCCTTGATATGGAGATATTCTTCTCTATCTCCAAACCCAACGTTTCCAGCCCGATATTTCATGTGACGAACATCATCATATCCACCACCATTCTAAACGCTACTTTATCATTGGTGACACTTTGTATTGTCGTGGTATTGATATTGTCCTATGAAGTTGTTTAACATACGATGAGGTTGAACATGTTTTGAATTATTGTCACCTTGGAGCTTGTGGAAATCATCTTTTTGGGATGGCTACAACCCAAAAAATCTTACTTGCGGTTATTTTTGGCCCTCTATATTCAAAGATTGTATTGAGATTGGTAAACTATTCCCACCCTTTCAAGCTTTTCAAAAAAAGGCACGTACCCACCCTGCTCTACTGCATCCCATTGTTGTTGTCGACCCCTTTTCAAAATGGGGCATTTTTTTTATTCAATGTAATCCTACCTCAGTCTGGGGGAATGGTTATATCATCGTTGTCATTGATTATTTCACTAAATGGGCTGAGGATATGCCCACATTTCTTAACAATGGACATACTACAACACTCTTTATTTTTAACCACATCATCACTCGCTTTGGTGTCCAACAAGCCGTTGTCATCGATCATGGCTCACATTTCCAGAACCATATGATGAGTGAGTTGCATCTCAATTTGGGTTTTCTCCATGAAAACTCATCCCCTTACTATCCTCAAGCAAACAAACAAGTTGAAGCTATCAAGAAAGTCTTAAAGACCATGCTCCAATGCATGGTGGGGAAAAACAAAACCTATTGGCACCTGCAAATTTTCCCCGCACTCTGGGCCTACTGCACTTTGGTGAAAATTGCAACTGGATTCACTCCATTCTAGTTGGTATACGACATAGAAGTGGTGTTACCAATAGAGTGTGAGATCCTTTTGTTGAAATTCACTGTGGAACTCCTGCCTCATACCTCTGCTGAAGAGGAACAATTCCTGTATTTAACCAAGTTGGACGAAACACGTCACAATGTTGCTCTCGTTAATGAGACATATAAAAAACGAATGAAGAGTCAACATGAAAAATCCGTTCAACCTTGTGCTTTTGCAGAGGGAGACTTGGTCCTCGTTTATGACGAAGCTCACAATAAGTTGGGAACAGGGAAGCAAGAACCTCTGTGGCATGGACCTTATATCATAAAACATGTATTACATAGAGGCACCTATGAGTTAGTCGACTACTATGGAGTATCTCTCGATGAGCCCCAAAATGGGCTTTACCTTAAGAAGTACTATATATAGAACATCTGGCTTGTGTGCTTTGTACACTATTGTACTATATACTTTTGATTTGGTGTGTCTTTTCTCTTGTCTAAATGAGTTTTATCTTAGCTTCTTATACTTTGTCTTGTGATTGCATGCACATATGACATCTCCCTTTCCCATCTTTGTTGGTTTCACAGATGGCGCTAGTCGACACACCCAGAACATTGTTTTTGTAGCTTGGGTCATTTACTACTCTGGTGAGTTGGTGAGTTCAGGAGGAATTTTCTTGGGATCGACAACCAATAACATGGCAGTCTATCATGCTATCATCAGACTCTTAATTGAAGCTTCCTCTCTAGGCATAACTCATCTGATTATTAACCTAGACTCTAAACTCGTGGTTTGTCAGCTTAATCGATATTACATCATTCGCAACCCTATCTTACTACGTCTCCACCTAAGAGTTTGACATCTCGAAAGAATGTTTGGATTTATACAATACATACATATACCGAGAGAACTCAATACAACATCGGATTCATTAGCTAATTACATATTGGATCGATATCTTGTGCATAGATAAAACATTTGTAAAAAAAATGAATCACATGTACACATAAACATCACATAAGATAAAATGCAACATCGATAGGCACCACAAAACTCATATATATATATATATATATATAGATGCATAATAGAAAAAGTTTGTTTTAAAATACATTGTCAAAAGGTACATAATAGGGTAAAACAATTGGGCCTTCATGCCCATGACATCATCATAAAAGACTACAAAATATGTTGAGGATCCTATTCATCCTCCTGTATCATGTTGTGCTCTGTGAAGCACACTACTACATGGGCCACTCGATGAAGTAAATGGTTAAGACTCTTAGGAACTCCAACTGTGTGTCGCTACAAATGGAGAGGCACGTCTCGCCCCCTAAGAGGTGGGACACCCATATTCAAACCTCGGAGGTTCCTCTCAACTTATCGAAGTACTCCCACCGCAGCCTCATGCTCCACTGCTCCCTATGGATCTCCACAACGCCCTAGTGTCGACATCTCTGCCAGACGTGATGCACCTATGTATGCATGATGAAACAAAAATATCTTTAGATCCCTTATTATACACATCAAAAACAATATAAAATATAAAAAACAATAATACTTGGCAAGGTTTAGTTTCATACCCGACGCATCCCACTGAATTCCCTCGGGGATCACCAAGTCTGCACTACCTTGAAAGTCCACTATAGCATAATGAAAATCCTCGATAACAACTAGTTGTTTCCTCCACCAAGTGAATAAATCAGGTATAAATCTAAATGTTGAAGGCTCATTCCCCAATATTGGGGATAGACTGGTCCACCTCTCCATCTGCGACTTAGTCGCAGGATGCACTATCAATGCAACCTGTGGCTACATCTGGGGAACTCACTCTAAAAAGAAAGAAACTAGAAAATAACCATATCCAAATTGTTTTTTTCTACCTGTCCTCACTTCGATATATGTTTCTTAACATTTCGAAGAAACCCTGCGCTCCAATTAAACAACCTGGGCTCTACACATTGTAAAGAATATGACATCTATGATTTCGAAGCTAGATGAGCACTAGTACTGTTGGTCTCCAGTTTTGATCATATCTTTTTGCCTATATTATACTCCACAGACCTCCATTTATATGCCAGTACCACCCTTTTGGCCTCGTTTTGACATAATTAACACCTCTCTACCATTCCATGGGGTTGCTTAAGGTATCTTTGCATTCCAAGCTATTTTTATGCACTTTAATGCTTTAAGTTGATAATGGGACTAATATCGCTTGGGTTAGGTACCACTACTATTCTTGGAACGGGATGCCGGTACCTGGTACCAACTCGCACCCGTGGAGGTACCAATGGAGCCGTTCGAGATCTGAGCATTGGGGTGTGCGTTATGATTCGAATGAGAGAGAGAAAGATTCACAGGCCAGCTGGAGTCATCGCCACAGAGTACTCGAGAGAATAATGATAAACTTGGATCGATTATTCTTCACCATTCACACTTCGTGACACTACGTGTCACGAAGATGTGAAATGCGTTTTAACTGATTCCACGACTATTCTTGGATCAGGGATCCGTTTGTTTTTAGGCATCTTTGTTTTCGACTGTTATGAACAATAAGAGTTCTATTAAAACCCGGGATCACTGCTGAGAACGGGTTACTGTTGCTATTGCTATTGTTATCGTTACTGGATTATGTGATATCGTGGACCTATGTTTTGAATACAGACTGTTGTTACGTTCTATTACTTGACTGTCATATGATCTGAGTATTATTTTTGATGAGTTAATGAGGCGTGAAGTTACACTGTATTTGCATAGAATGATCTAGTCAGCTCTGGTCGTTACTAACAGCGTTTGTGCCATTTGGTTGGGCCCGCCAAACTGGTGCAAGTCGCTGCCTTGTTTTGCAATAGATTTAACTTTATGTTGTTATAGATTTAGTTCATTTCAAGGTTTTGGAACTTGCATCCGAGGTAGCTTAGCGTTCACAGATTTATCTTTATTTGATCATAGCTTCAGTTCATTGCAGTGTGTTAATGTTTGCTTACACGAACAGTTTAAAAGTTTCAGAATCGTGTTTATCTATTCCTCAACTGAATCATTACAGCGCACTGTTATCTTTTTACGTTGGTGAATATTAAACGTGGGACTGATGCCTGTAGGGTAGAATATGCATGTGGTTGTTTGGTTTTCATTTTCAATTCAAACATAACTCCGGATTAGCATGCACCTTTCTTTATTAGACAATAGTTACCTTGCTTTCTTGGAACAATAGATTATGGTTAGATCAAAGGGAGCTCCTGGTACCAGTTAGTAGCATAATACTCTGTTTCCTGTAGATAGAATTAGATTTTTTTTGATGCTCAGAATGAATGCATTTGCGACAATACTTTGTGTGTCCTGACTTGAATAGAAGTGATGATGGTATATGCTCAGACATAAAGGTAAAATAATTCTATGGCACCACACTCGTGAATAGAAATAGCAGCACCAGCACTTGAACACAAGACTGTTTTGTTGTTGATGACTTACATAGGAAATGCTCAGTCTCAGGGTAGTGATTAGGATTCAAGTTCTTAGAGCAAGTGTGTGTTTTCTTCTTAGGGTAGCATTCAGATAGAGACTAGATGCTTGCCTGCACATACTGTGTATCAGCTCGAAGTTACCAACCCTGGTTTGACAATTTAGTGTTTCAGGACATTCAAAGCTTCAATTTAGCAGCCTGACATTTTTGGCGCCGTTGTCGGGGAGCTGTTTAAAAGGTAAGAAGATAGTTGTTTCGATTAGTTTTGGGATGCACTTAGCTTGGTTTGGTGTGTTAGCAGGTTGATAGTAAGAGCAGCTGTGGAAACAAAAAGGGTGAAAACCGACATATCAGTGATCACAGGTACTCTGAAACCCAATCTTAGTTCTTTCATTTTTTTAATATGACTTCATGAGAAATAGAGATCCTAGAGGTAGATTTATAAAAAATACAAAACCCCAAAAAGAAGAAGAAACCTCCACCCAAAGAGCGATAGAAATTGAAACTGAGATTCTGGCTGAGGAAACTGTAGAACAAATCCTAGAACCAAGAAACATTATACATCAGCAAACTCAAAATCTTGGTGATCCATCCCTGGATGACACAGTTGACCCAGAGAAAATACAAGCTCTTCTCAGAAACTCTAATTCTGTAGATTCACACATAACAACTACAACTGTGACATTGAAGGCCATAGGATCCTCAAAGAGACCAACAGGAGATAAAACTTCTGACAAAAAGAATCCAGAAAGGTGGGATTTCACACCCTCACCAAAGAAAGATAAGATTGCCTATACAATTCTTGGTAATCCTTTTACCATGGGAGATAGAGGGAGAGACTTACATGAGGAACTTCATATTGAAAATGAAGGTGAAGAACAAGAAGAGAATGAAGTAGCATCAGAAACCACCTTTGGATTTCCTATTCTGGACTTAGTCCAGAATGTCACCATGAAAAATATCCCACTGTCAGCACTGCCAACCTTCCATGGGAGAAATAGTGAGGACCATGATGTCTTTCTTTTTGAATTCGGCATCCTGTGCAGGAGCTATAACTACCTCCAGGACACACACAAACTGAAATTATTCCCTGCCACCCTGAAAGATTCTGCATTACGTTGGTTCATGAGTTTGGGAGAATACAACATTAGATCTTGGGAAGATATGAAGACAAAATTTTTAAAGAAGTACCAGGACTATTGCAAAACCAAGGATTCCCGAAATGACATCTTCAAACTGCAACAACAAGATGAAGAAAGCCTTGAGGATTTTCTAGAGAGATTCACCTTTACCCTTCAAAAATCCAAATACACTGATCTCCAGGATGAAGCAATCAAGACTCTTTTCTTGAAAGGAGTTTTGGAGGAATACATTGATACCCTCAATTTAATGGCCTCAGGAGACATTTATCAAAAGAATTTTGAAACAATTAGTGAACTCTGTAGGACTTACTCAAGAAGTAAAGGGAAAGCTGCAAAAAGTGTGAGAGAACCGGTCAACAAGAATACCAAAACATCTACATCTGGTGGAGTCACTAAAGTTGAATTGGGAAACCTTTTGGAAAACTTTAAAACAGACCTGTTAGGAACAATTGGCTCTCAACTAGACACCTTGAAGATTAAGAAAAAGAAGGAAGAAGAAAACCATGTCCTCAATATATTTTTCCCAAAATGCAGAAAAAGGCATCCTTTACGAGAATGTCCCTTGGACAATGTTTCTGTATGTGCAATATGTACCAAAAATTATAAAACAAAAGACTGTCCATCTTTACCTGGACTGCAGGCAATATTCAAGGGAGAGGAAGCTCCTGGGACTCAATATGCACCTAAGAAGCCTTGGCAGCCTACAAATCCAAATGAAAATGCATATCAAGAACCACCCCCACAATCTTCCACCTATTATCCACCCTTCTCTCAACAACAACAACACCCATGGAACTGGTCAAGCTGGCCTCCACAAAATGTCCCTGCTCAACCTTGGTACCAGGGATGGAGAAATCCAAACTTTGGGAATAACCAACAACAGCATGCAGTACCAGTTCCTCAGAATCCATACACGCAGTATCCTCCAAACTTGTAGCAATTACTGCCTGGTTTTACTCCACCTCCAGTACAGCAGTTACTGCCTGGTTTTACTCCACCTTCCTTGCCACCCATTCCACAAAACCCTTAGCAGTCTCAGAATCCACCATGTCCTACCATTCTGCTCGCTCAACCCATTCCAAATCCGAACCACAGACCACCCCTACCACTCCATAATGTTGATTTCCAGAACTATCTAGCTTACAACATAAACCCTGTTTCTATACAAGAAGTACAGCTAAGATCTGGAAGGGTTTTAAATAAAAATCAGCCCAAAACAAAAACAACACCAAAGGTAATCATTGAAGAACATGACGATGAACCTACAGATAATCTATCAACTGAGATACCCCTGCCGGATGTTATCATTCCAAAGCAGAAAGAATTTGAATCACAGCCTAACACACAACCTCAGGTTCCCAAAGAGCCTC